>JBBBDQ010001740.1:665000-752500 GCA_037127315.1 Ascarosepion bandense | reverse complement strand
GTGAGTCTGTGTGACTGTTCCCTATGAACGCCTACATTTTTAAAGCTACGCCATTCAAACATTCTAGGGACACATATCAACAGGGAAGCCAAGTCGACACATACTTTTTGAGTTTAAATCAGCAATTTTCCCTTTCGCACTTGTTTTCCAATGGAGCCGTTTGTTCCGTAAAACGTCTAAGATCTAAGATGGTTTCTGAATTACGTCACAGAAATCAAACCACACGTGTCAAACACGACTAAAATACTTTTTATTAAAAAAAATGAACCTTTATATTTAATTTTTGTTCCGACATTTTAAAAGTTCATTTGATCAACAAAACAATGTGAATATTTTCCCTCATAATTTTGAAACAAAAGAAATATTAAAAAGAAAGTGTTTTTTCAAACAAAAACAAAATATGTAAAAAAAAAAGTGCCAATGGTTAATTTAATTATTGAAGTCTTTTTTAAGATTTAATGTTTTATACTTCAGAAAATAAAATTAAAAAAAATAAAGCTTTTTTTTCGCCCAATATTTCATGCAGGAAATCAAGTGTCTGTAATTCGTGTGGCATTAATGTAACTTTTTCCTCTAAAATTAAATGTCTACATTTTTAAATATTCTTCGAAAATTTCTGAAATGAGAGCGTAATAGCATTTATATTTCTGATTTAAATAAAACAAAATAAATAATTTTTAGTTTTATATTAAATTGATTTAGTCAACAAAAAATGTAAATATTTTCCACCGTAATTTTGTAACAAAAACAAACGCAATGTTGTTTACAATATCAAAGAAAACATCAAATCACGTTTACGCAAAACAAAAACAAAAAATAGATTTTTTAATGGAATTTAAAAAAAAAATTTAAACAACAATTTTTTTTATTATTATTAACTCTACTTCCTGCAAATGTTTTCTATTCCTTTTCAGATCAAAGAACCCCCCACTTAGAAGGAGACAAAAGTATGACGGGCACTAAAACTACACTTTATACTCAGTTCGAATACTACAGCAACATGCATTCAATGCCTTCTTCTTAGTGCTAAAAAGGGCTATGATGCTAGTATTATATAAACCACAGATCTGTTGTATTTTTTTTTTTTGTTTATTTTTTTTTTTTTAGATAATTCCTTCACATAGTGGGTGCGTTTTGTTTCAGTGGTTATCGACTCGGAACGACAAGTCGGAGAGCAGAGAAAACTGCTAACACAGTTCCTTCGGTATGAAAAGACATTGTCACCATGCACAGACATCACAAAAAAAAAAAAACAAAAAAAAAAAACACACTCGTGACAGCACAGCTATTAAAACTTGAGGAGTCAAAATGAACGTAAGCAGGAAAAAAAGTATAAGAATCGGTAAATTTTTGTTGTAAGTCCCGACGTTTTCCCGCTTCTAATTTATTCAAAATAGCATTATCTCTGTGCAAACGTATATGCAGAACTCAAATCAAGTGTTAGTTATTGAAGAAATTTACCTTTTTTTTAACTAAATATCCATAAAAGAAACGAACTATATCTTGCACTTTTTCTCTCCCTTAACTCTCACGAAGTCATGTAATTAACTGCAGAATGACGTACTGCGTATGCAACGAAATTTGGCAGATTTATTCTCGATTTTTCTTCATTTACTGATACTTCCGGCGATGTACTTCCGGTAAAAATGTAATGTGCTAGTGTATTTCTACGCTTGTTAATTTCATAACAGGAAGTACGTCGCCGGAAGTTTCAGTAAAGGAAGAAAAACAACCAAAATTCGACAGAAAATTCTGCCTACGTAGAAAGTCATTCTGCAGTTAATTACATAATTCCGTGAGAGTTACGGGAGAGAAAAAGTGCGAGATATAGTTTTTTTTTTATGGACTTTCAAAGCAAAAAAGGTAAATCAACTTCATAAAACGATGTCTCATAATCAACACGGTGCCCAAAACCATTGGGAGCGCCCACTTCCCGGCATGCCTCAAATTACCAAGCAACAAACAATAGCTGGACTGCCGGCATGAGTTCTGCATAATCTTTCATCTTAATAATTACATCAACGTTTTGACAATGAAACTTTACTTTCAGTCAGTTTATAGTCTTCTTCTTTACGCCATGTTGTTCGTTAGAAAAGATTATAAAAAAAAAAAAAAAATTAAGGACTTCCAAAAAACAAAAAAATTACAAAAATACTTTGGAGATCATAAACACAAAATAAAATAAAATGAAATACTAGAAGTATAAGCACACGAACACGCACATACACGCACATAAACACACACACACACACACACACACACACACACACACACACACACATACATGCTCTAGCAGACTTACACACACACATACATACACACACATACATGCTCTAGCAGACTTACACACACACACACACACACACATACATGCTCTAGCAGACTTACACACACACACATACATAATGCTCTAGCAGACTTACACACACACACACACATACATGCCCTAGCAGACTTACACACACAAACACACACATACATGCTCTAGCAGACTTACACACACACACACACATACATGCTCTAGCAGACTTACACACACACACACACACATGCTCTAGCAGACATACACACACACACACACACACACACACACACACACACACACACACACACTACAATTAACAACAGCAGCAGCCAGGAAGGACCATTTTTTGAAAGTCGCGGTCGGATACAATCCTTTCTGAAGATGAGATTTTGATCTCGAAATATTAATGTTTAATAAATAGGTACAACCCAACAACTTGTTTACCTTCCTTTTTTTTTTTGACTAAACTCATTGTGTAAACCTTCAAGACTAAACTATATTCCAAATAAATAAGAAAAGAATAAAAAGCCTAAAATTAGTATCAATTAGATAAGAACACCTATTATTACAACTTGTTAAAATTTGACAATTCTGGAATATTAAGTTTAGATCAGAGATAAAATATAGTTGTATTTATGAGGTTTAAATCTGAGTCAGTGTAGAGAGGTATTTATTTATTTTGTCTAAACTTATTTAGAAATGGAACTTGGTGTGTGTATGTGTGTCTTCGTGTGTGTCTCTCTGTTTGTGTGTCCGTTACCTATAGACTCCGAAACGGCTGAACCTATTTTCTTGAAATTTCACACAGTTGTACTATAAGCATCTGCGAGTGTTATTAGCTAGGTTTTGTGTCGAGGTACCCCTGATAAATATCGAAAATCGATAATCGAAAAAAATCGGGTTATAGAAGGAGTGGTCCAATTTTAATCAAATTTGATACACTCATAGACAAAGACATAAGAAACGATTTTCAGAAGTGTTAAGGTTGCAGTTCTTACAATAGTGCAGAAAATCGATGATACATCCATACATACATACATACATACATATATATATATATATATATATATAAGGCAAGATGTTTGTGTGTGTGTCTGTTTATCTGCCTGTATGTCTATTTTTTTCAGCCATTTTATTTTAGTTTTTGCTAAGTAGATATAATTGTGGTTCTTAGTCTCTGCCATGATACCATTTACTCAGAGGACTTATTCAGCCTTCAAAATTCAGTTTACGACGAAAAGAACTTTTTCATATCGATAGAAGGCAATCAAAATTTGACTTACATCCATTCATTTTTCTTTCAGTCGACGGTTTCGCTTTAACTAGAAACAACTATTGCTTTTTGGTCATTCGTGCCAACGTCCAAAGAGTCTGTGCTCCAGGACATTGAATTAGTTTTAAAGCTTTCATTACAACCGAGCAACGCCGGGCTATACTGCTACTATTATATATTATTAATTCTATATTGCAATGATTGTATAGACAGCTATTTATTGAGCTAATACCAGCAAAAGATTGGAGATATTTATGTAGCTTGATGTGCGTTGTGGTACAGTGGATATCGGCTCGGAACGAGAAACCGGGGCGCCGATTACGAATTCCAGTTGAATCCATTGCATTCATTACGCGGAAATACCCTTGGGAAAGGTATTAATCCGTCTCTTACTTCCAGTTATGGGTTAAATAGCAGGAAAGATTGGGTTCTATAGCCTTGGCAGACAACCAGTCTACCGCAAAAAGCAATGGCAACCTACTGCGGGATAATCTTCTGCCCAGTCAGTCATGTCTCTTTCGAGACATGATCGCCCAAGCGTGTATCACGTATGGCACTTAACTGACTGACTGAATATAATAGTTGGAATAATGATTAAGTCTTCTAGTGGTCATAAAGTGGGGGATCAGTTTATTACTTCATAACAATAGGAAACCGATCTCCCACTAATTACTACATAATAATATAATACATTTCTTTCCCCCTCTAGCTATGTGTCAAATAGCAGGACAGAGTGGGTTGTATCGCCTTGGTCGTCAACCAGTCTACCGCAGAAAGCAATGGCAACCTATTGCGGGATAATCTTCTACCCAGTCAGTCATGTCTATTTCGAGACATGATCACCCAAGCGTGTATCACGTATGGTACTTGACTGACTGACTGAATATAATAGTTGGAATAATGATTAAGGCTTCTACTGGTCATAAAGTGGGGGATCAGTTTATTATTTCATAACAATAGGAAACCGATCCCCCACTAATTACTACATAATAATATAATACATTTCTTTCCCCCTCTAGCTATGAGTCAAATAGCAGGACAGAGTGGGTTGTATCGCCTTGGTCGGCAACCAGTCTACCGCAGAAAGCAATGGCAACCTACTGCGGGATAATCTTCTGCCCAGTCAGTCATGTCTCTTTCGAGACATGATCGCCCAAGCGTGTATCACGTATGGCCCTTAACTGACTGATATCGGAACTAGTAAAGGTATCTATTACGCTTATACTATAGATAGTATGCAAGGGTATTTATGAAGATTATACGAGAGACGATTTAGCGAGTTACTTGTTAAGCTTATATCTGAGAGAATAGAGAAAGGTATTTATTGAGCTGATATCAGAGACAGTATTTATGAAACTTATATCAGAGAATATAAAGAGATATTAACCTCATTTCAGAGACAATACAAACGGGTATTTATTAGGTTTATACGGAAGGCAATCTAGAGAGGTATTATTATTTATTAGGCTTCTATCAGAGATTATAAAGAGGTATTTATTAATGTTATACTGAGACAGTATAGGCGAGTAATTATTAAGCTTAAACGAGAGATAGTTTAGATGGGTATATATTACCCTTATATCAGAGTGTCGAGAGGTATTTATTCAGCTTGTATCACAGTATAAAGGAGTATTTATTAAGCTTATATCAAAGCCAGTATTGACAGCTATTTGATAAGCTTATAACAGAGAGTATAAAGGTACATATTAAGCTTATATCAGAGACAGTATAGACGAGTATTTATTAAGTTTATACGAGAGATAGTCTAGAGAGCTATTTATTAAGCAGAGAATGGTATAAAATTAACAAAGTATTTAATTGACAGTATGAAGAATGAGGTTATGCCGCCATACTAGTTTGGATGTCTTGCTTTCGAATCCGTGTTTTTGGGGGGTTTTTTTACATCCATTCGAAAAACTATTCTTGATATCAGTGCTAATTTGGATACGGGTGGGATAATGGTTGCCGACTCGGGGAATGAAAACGACAGGACGTGTTGAATATTCCGCTGGAGGAAAGAACAAATCTTAATTCAAATTCTTCACCAATACCCTGTAGGTCATGGAAACAATTTAAGGTTCATTACTTCCCATGTTTAATAAACCATGCAGAAAAGCCGTGCCCCACAGATGACTGCGAAATGCCTGGTACAGATAAAATATACAGACTTAGGGAGATATTTATATGAGCGTTGTGTCTGTCTGTCTGTCTACGGGTGTGTATGCGAGTGCTTATATATGTGTCCGCGCCTGTTTGAACGCCTCTCTCTCTCTTATGGTTTATTCTCCGTCCACTCTCATCTTCCTTCTCCTACTCTCTTCCAGACACCCCATGCAACCTTCTCATAAGTGGCAGTAAAATGCCTTGCTTGGGGCGACAGGATTATAAAAAAAAAAAAAAAATTTAATCAAGATTTCGAAGAAAAAAAAACATTAAAAAACAAACAAACAAACAAACAGGTAACGCCATTTGCCAGTGCTGACGCTCAGGGAGAAGCGGAAAGATTTGAAATTGAACACGAGACCCTGGAGTTTAAAATAAAACAACGAAATCCTAATTTTTTTCTGTCTTTTGTGTTTATTTTATATGCCTCCTTAAATACACACACACACACACACATACACACACATACACACGCACATACATATTATACATGTATACACTACTGGCCATAATTATTAGGCCACACCAGATCTTTTAAAAGAAATGATGCCTTCCATACAATTTTTTAGTATTTATTGTCAAGTGAATAATTGTAGATGGAAATAGAACGGTTCGTTTTTTTAATAATTAATACAATTTTTTAGTATTTATTGTCAAGTGAATAATTGTAGATGGAAATAGAACGGTTCGTTTTTTTAATAATTAATACAATTTTTTAGTATTTATTGTCAAGTGAATAATTGTAGATGGAAATAGAACGGTTCGTTTTTTTAATAATTAATACAATTTTTTAGTATTTATTGTCAAGTGAATAATTGTAGATGGAAATAGAACGGTTCGTTTTTTTAATAATTAATACAATTTTTTAGTATTTATTGTCAAGTGAATAATTGTAGATGGAAATAGAACGGTTCGTTTTTTTAATAATTAATACAATTTTTTAGTATTTATTGTCAAGTGAATAATTGTAGATGGAAATAGAACGGTTCGTTTTTTTAATAATTAATACAATTTTTTAGTATTTATTGTCAAGTGAATAATTGTAGATGGAAATAGAACGGTTCGTTTTTTTAATAATTAATACAATTTTTTAGTATTTATTGTCAAGTGAATAATTGTAGATGGAAATAGAACGGTTCGTTTTTTTAATAATTAATACAATTTTTTAGTATTTATTGTCAAGTGAATAATTGTAGATGGAAATAGAACGGTTCGTTTTTTTAATACTGCACAATAACATGTGCATTAAATGAATTTAAACAAAATTAATAATTACCTATATTGCAGATTCATCAAGGAAAGAATGAAGAAAATTTAGAGTGATTAGGACGAGTTCATCTTTCCTTCTTTGCCTTGTAAAATTTTGCAAAATAATAATAAGAAAAGAACCATTCTATTTTCATACAGAATTATCCACTTTGCAATGTCAATACTCATCTATTAACCACTTGACTCTAGTTCTTTCACCACCCCGTATATCCTTTCCTTTCTCTCCACCTTTGCAACTGTCATCACACCTGTATTCCAATCCTTCTCTTGCTTCTTTCTAACTGGTTCGTCTTCCTCTTCACTCTCTTAATCTTTTTACTCTTATGTAGCCCCCTGCACATCAGTGGCATTACCGCCTTGCTCGGGATGATATGATTAAAAACAAAAAAAGTAAAAAATTATTAAAACTGGTATGAAATACATCATTTCTTTTAAAAAAACTGGGGCCACAAAATAATTATGGCCGGTAGTGTACGTACATACATACATGCATACATACAGACATATAGAAAAATGATATATAACTAGCGGAACCTGTAGAATTTCCACGGAAGGATAATTTTACTTTGTCATACTACAAATGATAGTAACGTCTTCAAACATAAAGGTATTGGACAATAAAATAACGATAACACAGTGTAATTTTATTAAAATATCTATAAAAGTAATGTCCATAGAAGCTACTTTACTGTAATCTTATATGACTAGCGGAACCCGTAGAATTTCCACGGAAGGATAATTTTACTTTGTCATACTACAAATGATAGTAACGTCTTCAAACATAAAGGTATTGGACAATAAAATAACGATAACACAGAGTGTAATTTTATTAAAATATCTATAAAAGTAATGTCCATAGAAGCTACTTTACTGTAATCTTATATGACTAGCGGAACCCGTAGAATTTCCACAGAAGAATAATTTTACTTTGTCATACTACAAATGATAGTAACGTCTTCAAGCATAAAAGTATTGGATAATAAAATAACGATAACACAGTGTAATTTTATTAAAATATCTATAAAAGTAATGTCAATAGAAGCTACTTTACTGTAATCATATATTACTAGCGGAACCTGTAGAATTTCCACGGAAGGATAATTTTACTTTGTCATACTACAAATGATAGTAACGTCTTCAAACATAAAGGTATTGGACAATAAAATAACGATAACACAGAGTGTAATTTTATTAAAATATCTATAAAAGTAATGTCCATAGAAGCTACTTTACTGTAATCTTATATGACTAGCGGAATCCGTAGAATTTCCACAGAAGGATAATTTTACTTTGTCATACTACAAACGATAGTAACGTCTTCAAGCATAAAAGTATTGGATAATAAAATAACGATAACACTGAGTGCAATTTTATTAAAATATCTATAAAAGTAATGTCCATAGAAGCTACTTTACTGTAATCTTATATTATATTAAGCGGCGTATGCACAGACAATAACCAAAATACTGTACTCTATTTTGTGAGAGATTTTGAAAGAGAAAATGTTTCTTTTTTTATTACTGAAAATTCATGGCTCCTGTGTCCATTGTAAACAGAAAAGACCAACTGATTAATGGGCAAAGGTGTAGAGGATAGCAATTTGGTTATTAGGTCGCGGGATACGATAACAAACTTACCTATTTTTATTATATTGTGCAGTACACACACATATACACGTACACAATTATTGCTACAACCACCAGCTTAAGCTGCTACTACTACGGTAATGCTATAGGCTCTCTCCTCCTACTCCCTCACTCTTTACTACCCTTCCGTTTGGCAAAGATGAGAGAAAGGCTGAGGAGAGTAGCGTTTATAGATTATAAAAAGATAGAGGGTAAGGAACAGCTCGTTTAGTGAGTAAGTGTGTTATCTTTCTTCAGTGGCGTAGCGGACAGAGGAACCAAGTAACTAAGTAATTAAGGAAGGAACAAGCAGAATTATTATATGATTATTATTATATTATTATATGATTCATATCTTAGTAGTAGTAAGAACTAATGACATTCCACAGTTAGTAGAGTGCGAACACTGAAATTTTAAATTATATCTGAAATGTGTGTGTATATATATATATATATATACACACACACACACAGACACACACGCACACACACACACAGACACACACACACACATATATATATATATATACTATTTACGCTCTCACAACCTGATTGAGCACTCTGGAAGAATGGTAGACTTTGAAAAACAGTAGCTACTCTGGCATCTACGCATCGTTCATCCAGTAATGAATTAGAACACTCTCAGCTATTGGACGTGTATAATGATAATATACACGCTAAAAAGTCTTTCTTCTAAAGACCGCCCGTAGCTCAGAGGTAGAATCGCCGACTGACGCCAATGCGGTCGGGTTTCAATCAAAACGGTTAGACATCCGATTGCTTTTTAAGCAATCGGATGTCTAACCGTTTTGATTTGCTGTGATACAGCGAAACAGATCTGTCTGCGGATAACTATATATATATGCAATTTGTTATCCACCCACGTCTATTGAACAGGTGAAGAGGCTCATCCTTTGTTCCCTGTTTAGGATGTGGTTTCCGGCTTTCTCTTTTTCAATCTCTTTACTTTTTTTTCAATTAGAGTAGATAGATCTATCTATCGCCCGGTTCACACTCCACCCACGTCTATTGAACAGGTGAAGAGTCTCATCCCTTGTTTCCTGTTTAGGATGTGGTTTCCGGTTTTTCTCTTTTCCAATCTTTTCACTCTTACGTAGCCTCCTGCGCATCAGTGGCGTTTTCGCCTTGCTTGGGGTGAGATGATTAAAATAAAAATATTATGTATATATTATATATGCGTGGTACTTATTCGAAAGCGCTCAATATCAGTGATAGAGCGAACATATTCACTTACAAAGGCGTGAGTTTGTGACCCTGTGTTTCGCACTCTTAAGATCGGAATTGATTTTTAGTAAAATAAAGCTTCACTCAAGCTGTACTGACTCAGTCTTCTATCATTTTAACTCAGAACCTTCTCACAACAATTTTTTAGTGAGCTTGGAAAACCTGATACTGACTGGCCAGATAGAAGGAAAGAGAAACAGAGGAAGGCAGCGGATAACATATTTGCAGAGCCTGATCAGGTGGATGACGGAACGGGGGTTGCCAGGAGTAACAGGAGCAAACATACTAAGAGCCACAAGGGATAGGGAGACGTGGAGAACCATGATCGCCTACGTCCTGAAGGGACAGGGCACATATAAGAAGAAGAAGAAGAAGAAGGCCTAATAATTATGGCCGGTAGTGTATATCCTGGAAGATGTCATCCATAATCCTTTGGAAGGTATTTTCAGCGTTCCGCAGCCCAAAAGGCATGTAATAATATTTAAATAAATCGGGTTCTGTCAAGAAAGAAGTTTTACATACACTATCAAGATGTACGGGTGGTATGCCGAGGACAGATCAATCTTTGAAAAAAAATTTTCGATGTAATTTCGTAGTTAGTGAGTTGATATTGGGAAAATGAAAGAAAATCAGGTTTTCACAAAATTATTCAGAGGTCACATTATACATTCAAGTAGGCTTATATAGTGTAACCCGGATATAAGAGAGTTGCCGGGACCGAATAAAACTTCTCTTATATCCGGGTTTATATTATATCCGGGTTTGGTCTATTTTATATACATTACCACAGGCTCTAATTTTGGACCAGAGAAAATTTATCTTATATCCGGGTTCATTTTATATCTGGGTCTCTTATATCCGGGTATACCGTACACGAATATATAAAGTGATTATTAACGAATATTAACGAAACTAGTTATAAACAACCAGCAATTTGAAATGATATGTTTGAACAAATCATTTCAAATTGTCGGTTGTTTATAATCAAGTTTCGTTAAAATTCGTTAATTTCCGTAACATGTTTACATTTGTTGACATTACGATACATTTCAGAGCAGAGATGGTTGTTACGATGTGTGGTGAAAATAATAAAAGATAATCGTTCTCTGATTTTCCGGGACCAAATAATTCCCCTTTGTTTTAGTCTTCCTCTCTCCATGATGTAGACAGCCATTTTCTTGAACTTTTTGCTAGATTTTTAGTAAAATAAAGCTTCACTCAAGCTCTACTGACTCAGCCTTCTATTATTTTAACTCAGACCCTTTACATAACAATTGATTGTACTAAAAATCTATCACGATGGAAAAATACCTGAAACCAGAACGCCTAGATCTAGACGCAAATAAACCTAACTCGGCCGACACGTGGCCACACTGGAAAAGATCCTTCTGCAGAGGATTTTCAGTCCTTTACGATTTATATTACGATTCGTCCAACATACGATTCAAGAAAAATAAAAACAACTACTCCAATTTGTAACCAATAAATTAAAGTATATTCGATAAACAAACAAAGCATGTAATAGTAGCCTACATAGAGTAGGAGGAAAAAGTTGTCCCCCTTTAACTGTTTGTTGACCAAAATCAATTAAATGAAGAAAGTTTTTTCTTGCGCTGAAAAGGTTTGTTATAAATGTTAGAAAGATTTTCATGTAAGAATAAATAACATGAAAAATACAATTATTTTGAATGTAATTGTAAGTAACAGAAATTTTGGTTAAAAGTTCAAAAGTTCTTGGTGAAAATGTTCAGGCAGAAGACAAAGTTCTGTGTCTGTGTGTACGTTAAATAAGGTTTGAGTAGAGAAACTTAGGTGGAGTCCTGTAGCCAGCCTGTTGGTCTACTGATTAACTTGCGAAAAGTAGCCGCTTATAAAGAAAGAGATGGGATCAAAAAACAAGCGCGAGAAAAATAACATGAAAAATACAATTATTTTGAATGTAATTGTAAGTAACACAAATTTTGGTTAAGAGTTCAAAAGTTCAAAAGTTCTAAAAATCTGCTCCGGTGGTGAACTGTTCAAGAAAATGGCTGTCTACATCATGGAGACAGGAATTAATCAGTCCTGGAAAGTAAGAGAAAGGCTAGAGACTTCTTTTATTATTTTCACCATATTTCACAGTCTCTTCACCCTCCAGTTGTGGTTTAAGTAGCAGGACAGATTAAGTTCTATAACCTTGGGTGGCAACTAGTCTACCGAAGAAAACAATGGCAACCTACTGCGAGAAAATCTTCTACCAAGTCAGCCATGTCTCTTTGGAGACATGATCGCCTAAGCGTTTATCACGTATGGCACTTAAGTGAATAACTGTCAACAAGAATGGCTCGTTAGCCATTAACTGACGCAATGGCCACTATTTATGTAAACTGTTACCATACAACGTCGGGAGTTTTATAATATACTAGCAGCTCAGCCCGGTTTCACTCGGTTAGTTTAAGGAATAATAAGAATAAAAAAACATATGATGAATTTACATAGCAAATACTTACATAACATCCACTCTCGTCACTTTTATAGATATAGATAACAATTGAAAATGTCTCTATTGGATTAGGGTGGAAGAGTGAAGGGCAACATATATATATATATATATATATATATATATAAATTGGGGTGATCGATTCTGTATTATAATCAATACATAAACTGATCCCTGACTTTGTGGGGTGATAATATATATTTATCTACCCCTAATTCTGGCTTTCTGAAAAATTTCAAGGTCACGTTAGCGTTCTAAAATTTTGATCAACATCTGAGCGCAATTCCCGTCGAGGCGGACCGCAAAATTCAGATGCTAAGTCGAATCTATCAAACAAACAAATTCTTACACAACGTCCACCCTCGTCACTTTTATAGATAAAGATTTTTCTATTTGTGGATGTGATTTCATCATTTTTTTTTTAAATGCCAAAATATATAACTTGAAACAACGTCACCGATGCTTATATCTGTCTGTCATTTTCTTCCGGCCAAAATTTAAAATTTATGTCTCTCTTTCCTTTTTCTCATTCTTTTGTTTTCTTTATAGAAGCACATTTTTTTTTATATAAAGATAAAGGAAAATGCCAAAAGCTTTGAGCCAAGACACCGTGTAACTCTATTTCATCTCTTTCTCAAACCAATAAAAAACTGGTTTCAAAAGCATGAAAAAGAGAAAATATCTGACGGGATTTTTGTTTTAAAAAATATTACACATGAAAAAATAAATGTTTCATAAATCAGTATTGAAAAACATTCCATTAAAATCTTTTAAAAACACTATTTTTTATTTATTTAAATGTACCCGTGCACGAAAGCAACATAGATAGATAGATAGATAGATAGATAGATAGATAGATAGATAGACAGACAGACAGACAGACAGATAGATAGATAGATAGATAAGATAAGAAGAGAAGGAGATAGATAGATAGATAGATAGATAGATAGATAGATAGATAGATAGATAGATAGATAGATATGATAGAGAGATAGATAGATAGATAGATAGATAGATAGATAGATAGATATATAAAAAGACTGAGATAGATAGATAGATAGATAGATAGATAGATAGACAGACAGACAGATAGATAGATAGATAGATAGATAGATAGATAGATAAGAAGAGAAGGAGATAGATAGATAGATAGATAGATAGATAGATAGATAGATAGATAATGAAGAGAAAGAGATAGATAGATAGATAGATAGATAGATAGATAGATAGATAGATAGATAGATAGACAGACAGACAGACAGACAGACAGATAGATAGATAGATAGATAATGAAGAGAAGGAGATAGATAGATAGATAGATAGATAGATAGATAGATAGATAATGAAGAGAAAGAGATAGATAGATAGATAGATAGATAGATAGATAGATAGACAGACAGACAGACAGACAGACAGATAGATAGATAATGAAGAGAATAGATAGATAGATAGATAGATAGATAGAGAGATAGATAGATAGATAGATAGATAGATAGATAGATAGATAATATAAAGTGGGGTGATCGATTCTATTTTATAATCAATACATAAACTGATCCCTGACTTTGTGGGGTGATAATATATATTTATGTAGCCCTAATTTCGGCTTTCTGAAAAATTTCAAGGTGTCTGTAGCTTTCTAAAATTTTGATCTCCATCTGAGCGAAACACACGTCGAGCTAGAACGCAAAATGCAGACGCTAAGTCGAATCTATCAAACAAACACTTACACAATGTCCACCCTCGTCACTTTCATAGATATAGATAACAATGTAGAATGTCTCTATTGGATTAGGGTGGGAGGAAGAGGGCAACATATATATATATATATATATAGAGAGAGAGAGATAATATAAAGTGGGGTGATCGATTCTATATTATAATCAATACATAAACTGATCCCTGACTTTGTGGGTTGATAATATACATTTTTCTACCTCTAATTTTGACTTTCTGAAAAGTTTCAGTGTGTCGTTATCGTTCTAAAATTTTGATCTACAGCTGAGCACAACTGCCGTCGAATCTATCAAACAAACAAATACTTACACAATGTCCACCCTCGTCACCTTTATAGATATAGATTAAGAGAAGATACACTAAGAATTTTAAAATTTAAATTTAATTTCTTTCTTAAATATATGTTTTGGGTATATAATATAACCGATTGCATTTTTTTTTGTTTATATATTCATGCCAATTTCATCCTTAACCATCACACGTCGTCATATTAAAAGATCTGCAAGAAAGAGAGAATGTTCTAAGCACCTGAACATCATTTTACAGTCGATAACATCGCAATCACAGCTCTTTCTATAGATTTTTGTCTTAATAAATTTCCTTTGGGTTTAATTAAAGATTTATGCTATTAATTAATTATTATTAATTATTATTTCCATTCAGTAAAAATTTCTGGTGTACTTCAGGGTAGAACTTGGGGACCCTGCCCTTAACAACAAATCCCAATGAATCTTGATATTCGAAAAAGAAAAAAATATTACTAAACACAAAACTTATATAAAAACAACAATAAATTGTTGAAAGAAAAAGGTATTACCAGCAATAAATAAATAAAGTTTAATTGGCAATAAATGACCCGTCGAGGTTGATCTAAACTTATTCATAAATGAAACTTTGTTTGCGTGTGTGTGTGTATCCGTTACTTGTAAACTCCGAAACGGCTGAACCGATTTGCTTGAAAATTTACACATTTGTACTATAAGCGTCTGCGAGTGTTCTTAACTAGGTTTTGTGTCGAGGTACCCCCGATAAATATCGAAAATCGATAATCGAAAAATCGGGTTATAGAGGGAGAGGTCCGATTTTAATCAAATTTGATACACTCAGAGACAAAGTCATAAGAAAGGATATTCAGAAGTTTCAAGGTTGCAGTTTTTACAATAGTGCAGAAAATCGATAATATATATATATATATATATATATATATATATATATATATATATATATATAACAGGCAAGATGTTTGTGTGTGTGTGTCTGTTTATCTGTCTGTATGTCTTTTATACAAACCCACAATTTTTATCCGATTCTCACCAAACTTCACACAAATATTCTTTAGGCAGAGTCTGGGCTCCAAGACCATAGATTAGTTTTAAAGCTTTCATTACACCCGAGCAATGCCGGGCTATACTGCTAGTATGCCATAAAAACAAAACAACCAACAATGATTTATTTCTTTATCTTTTTATTTTGTTTTTATTAATTTTGTCATAAAATATCCTATTTTGTAAGAAAGGAACTCTCAAGAAAACAGAAATATTATAAAAATCTGGACAGAAATTTACTTTTCTTTCGGGTTTAATTAAAGAATTATGCTCTAATACACTAATTAATTCAAATTGATCACAAAACAAAGTCTCCTAAATTCCTCTTTATATCCTCTCTAAAAACTCATCGTTGCTCACATATTCATTCCATGGTATCCCTAACATCTTTCTGTAGAACCACATTTTTGTTGCTTCTGGTCTCTTTCTCATCTTTTCAAGATATTCGCTGCCTTATAGGATAAGAGATATCAATTAATAATCAACAAAATCATCTTGTCTTTCAATACTGTGCTAGGCTTTTGAAAGTGCACCTTGGGATCTCAGTGTTGCACTT
Source organism: Ascarosepion bandense (assembly GCA_037127315.1). NCBI lineage: Eukaryota > Metazoa > Mollusca > Cephalopoda > Sepiida > Sepiidae > Ascarosepion > Ascarosepion bandense. The sequence goes on along the minus strand of JBBBDQ010001740.1, from coordinate 736,523 downwards.
TCCATCCATTGTCAGAACACATTCTATATCGTGACATCATAAAACGTGATATGTACGCTGTGGGTATCGACACGGAGTCATGGGAGATCGTAGCAGTCAACCGGAACAAATGAAGATGAACCCTGGCCCAACAACTCAAATTTTCAAAGTCGCCATGGAGAGGCAGGTTCGAAGGAAGCAAAATGGCAGCTCCGACAGACCAGAAACAAAACAGAAATACCGCCTCTGCAACAAAGACTGTCACCCCCGCATCGATTGCTAGACATAGACGCCGATGCTCCAGCCAAGCAGGCAACTAGGATGCTACCCATGTTCAACCCTGACCGACGGAGGCCTACCACTTCCAGGTATTAAAATTTATGCACCGATTTGATTTTAGTCTCTGCAATATTTATTTTGAAGTTTCGGGTTCCCTTTCTGCTGATGACCATGCATTCAGCTTTCTTAAAGCTTATGTTTAGTCTTCTTTAAAAATAGCAGTTTATATTTCGCGATTTTTGGTCAATAAATAAACTTCTTCAATCGTTTCGATCCTGATGAAGAGACACCCAGAAGTTTTTTTTTTTTTTTATAAGCGTTTCACCCCGAGCAAGGCATGTCACTGCCACTACTGTGCAGGGGGCTACGTAGAGTGGAGAAAGGCTGATTAAATATAGGAAATAACAGAGGGTGGGTGATAGGCGGGTGAGGATACCGAGAATGAGGGTTGGGAATTCACAAGCCAATAAAACAGAATAAAACTGACGACTGTATAATGTACATCAAAAAGCTCTGTGTGACATTTTATGATCCATCATATCCACGACTATTATCTGCGTATACAAAGGATCACATTACATAAGAAAAGGAGTAGGTTAGGGGTATATTATAGTCTAGGTACCTCCACTTTTCAGTATAAATTTTCGATACCTGATTTTAAAATGAAATTTTTAAAATGAAAAAAAACATTCTTGAAGATTTCATTCTAGATTTAATTAAAAGCTTAATAATTAAATATATTATTTCCATTAAGTAAAAGTTTCTGGTGTACTTTAGATAGAAATTATATAGATTTGAAGTCACATTTATTTTCGATTTCTTAAACTTTCTTAAAAACGGCCATTTTCTTAATCTTAAGACAAAACAAATTAAAATTTTATCGATTTTAAAAATATTTCAAAAGATTTCTGACACTTTATTTTAGTAAAATTAGAAAATGGAAAGTTAAATTAAGCTGATTAAAAAAAAAAAAATTACTTACAGCAAAAAAAAAAAGATAATAATATACAACCAATTATTAACGATTGGTCGTGTTCATCTGATCGAAAGTTTGACGGATTCGTGACTGATTTGGTGATGACAGGTTGTACGCATGACCAAAACCTACAATTTTCATAGGTATAAGTGAAGGGACAAAAGTCTTAAATTACATAACCGTTTCATAATAATGGCAATTTCACTCTACCATACATGAAAATAAGGTAAAAATTAAATAAATTAAAAATTATTTTTAAAAAAATAGCGTAACTACGTTTATTAATCTTCGCAATATTGAACTCGTTAATTTCGTTTCAAATTAATTACTATATCACATTCAATAAACGTGTTAATTTTACACGATTTTAAACTATTATAAATTATTATAATTAAAATGTAAAAAAAATGAAAAAAAATCCTTGTAAAAATTAATTATTCCTCAGAAAGATTTTATTTCTTCAGACAATAATGTCCTTAATATTACTTATTTACAAAAACAATTAAAAGCCTTTCTAATTAAGTAAGGTCATAGGATTCTTTAATTTTCAATTCAGAGCAAATTTCCAATTTAATATATACAAATTTGAAAAAAAAACACTAGGTGATTTGCAATCTTCAATGAATCCGACTTTTAACAAAAAAAAAAAAAAACAAAACAAATTCCATAAACCTGAAGGTTCTGTGCGAAATTTAATGAAATTAAGTAAAACATTTAAAAAAGAATTACCAATATTTTCTACAGAAAAACATTTAAAAAATAATTTCATTCATTTATGAATAAGTTCTGAAAATTTAATTAAAATCGAACAATTATTTGATTTGAACAAGAATTTTCAAATTAATGTGTTTTCAACAGAAAAAGCGGAAAAAATGTTTGTAGAAGGCGATGACGAAAACAAAACAACCATTCTAACCAAAATTTCGAACGTGTTAGAGAGAATTAAAAAAATTTTTTAAATCGTTAAAAAATTATTTGATCATTTCTCATAATAATAATATCAACATTTTGACTATAAAACTTTATTTTCGTTAAGTTTATGGCGTTTTGCATGACGCTACACTGTTTTTCCCGTGAAAAAGTGGAGGTAGCCATTATAGTCTCACCCATTTCATATGGTGGTATAAACTGATTTAATTTAATATAGACAGTCAGTTAAGTGCCATACGTGATACACGCTTGGGCGATCATGTTTCGAAAGAAACATGACTGGGCAGAAGATTTTCTATCTTGCTCTTTAAACTATAGCTGAAGGGAGAAGAGATGGATTGTATTAATAAGTAGTACTTAATGGGGGATCAGTTTATTTCTTAATAACAATAGAAAACCGATCCCCCACTTTTTGCCTCGTAAAAGCATTACTTATGTTTCCAACTATTATCTTCATCCAGTTAGTTAAGTGCCATACGTGATACACGCTTCAGGCGATCATGTCTCGAAAGATGCATGACTGACTGGGCAGAAGATTTTCTATCCTGCTCTTTAAACTATAGCTGAAGGGAGAAGACATGGATTGTATTAATAAGTAGTAATTAATGGGGGATCAGTTTATTACTTAATAACAATAGAAAACTGATCCCCTGCTTTTTGACCATTAGAAGCTTCACTTATGTATCCAACTATTTTCTTCATTCAGTCAGTTAAGTGCCATACGTGTTACACGCTTGGGCGATCATGTCGATTTCAATACATGACAGCCTAGGCAGAAGATTTTCCCGCTGTAGGTTGCCATTACTTTCTGCAGTAGACTGGCTGTCATCCAAGGCTATAGAAACTAATCTGTCCTGCAATTTAAACCATAGCAAAAGAAAGAATAGATAGATTATATTATATTATCATATTAATAAGTAGTAATTAGTGGGGGATAACTTTATTACTTCATAACAATAGAAAAACGATCCCCCATTTTATACCCAGTAGAATCTTTACTTATATTTCCATCTATTTTCTTCATTCAGTCAGTTAAGTGCCATACGTGTTACACGCTTGGGCGATCATGTCGATTTCAGTACATGACAGCCTAGGCAGAAGTTTTTCCCGCTGTAGGTTGCCATTACTTTCTACGGTAGACTGGTTGTCATCCAAGGCTACAGAACTTAATCTGTCCTGCAATTTAAACCATAGCAGGAGGGAGAATAGATAAATTGTATTATATTATCATAGTGATAAGTAGTAATTAGTGGGGGATAAGTTTATTACTTCATAACGATAGAAAACCGATCCCCCATTTTATACCCAGTAGAATCTTTACTTATATTTCCATCTATTATATTCAATCAGTTAGTGCCATACGTGATACAGAATTCAACCTGCCCTTCTATTTAATTCGTTTTATTTTCAGAGTCGGCAGCCATAACCCAGTCCGAATCCCAAATAACGCTGAATCGTTTTAAAAAAAAAACCGGATTCGAAGCGGTTTTCCATGGCAAGCAGAGCCTCCAAGTCGGTATGGCGGCGTAACCTCATTCTTCCTACCGACAATTAAGCCCTTTGTTGGCGTTCTCTGATATAAGCCTAATAAATACCTGCCCGGACTATCTCTCTTATAAGCTTAATAAATACACATCTGTACTATCATTGATATAAGCTTAATAAACACCTCTTTATACACTCTGTTGCAAGCTTAATAAATACGTCTGTAATATCTTTGCTATAAACTTAATAAATACTCTTCTATAATGTCTCTGATACAAGCTTAATAATTACGTCTATACACTTTGATATAAGCCAAATAAATACTACTGTAAACTATCTATCATATAAGCTTATCAAATACTCATCTGTACTGTCTCTAATATAAGCTTAATAAATACTCATTCGTAACGTCTTTGCTATAAGCTTAATAAGTAACTCTTTATACTATCTGTTATCTATATATATAAAAGGCAATCTGTGAGTCTGTGTGTGACAGTTCCCTATGCACGCCTACATATTTTAAGCTACGCCATTCAAACTTTCTAGGGACACATATATACAGGGAAGCCAGGTCGACACATACTTTTTGAGTTTAAGTTCATCAATTTTCCCTATCGCACTTTTTGGCCAATGGTGCAGATTGTTTACATTTGCTCCGTAAAACATCTAAGATCAAAGATGGTTGCTGAATTACGTCACAGAAATCAAATCACACGTGTCAAACGCGACTAAAATATTTTTTATTAAAAAAAAAAAAATAAGCCTTTATATTTAATTTTTATTCCGACGTTTTAAAAATTCGTTTGATCAACAAAAAATGTGAATATTTTTCCCCGTAATTTTGAAACAAAAGAAATATTTTTTTAAAGAAAGTGTTTTTTTCAAACAAAAACAAAATATGTAAAATAAAATGTGGCATCTTCTACTACTAAAACTTTCTGAGTTGCACGGGCAACGCCGGGTTATGATGCTAGTAAACTTAATAAATACTTGTTTAAACTTCCTTTTGGTAGGAGCTTAACTCTGGAACACAAACCATTAATTAAAGTTACATCACTACTAACCATGGGTATATCATAATCGATTTTGAAAAGATCAAAAAAAATATTAAATATAAATCTTTATATGAAATATTTTACATTCAGGCACTTCAAAATTTGTACTTTGAGTTAACATAAATAGGAACTGAAAAACGTATTATTCAGCTAAGAAAATCAGGTACTGAATATTGTAATTAAATTGTAATTAAAATGGCGTCATTTGCGCTAGGTACTATATACCCATGGTTAGTGTTTTCGGGTTAATGCTCGTTTACCCAGGTCATACCATATATAGTGACTCAAAGTGGGGATCAGTTTATTATTTAATAACAATAGAAAACTGATCACCCAATTTATGTCCAATTAGAATCTTGTATTAATGCTTGTTTACCCAGGTCATATAATATATTATATAGCAATTCATGGTGGGGATCAGTTTATTACTTAATAACAATAGAAAACTGATCACCCAATTTATGTCCAATTAGAATCTTATACTAACCCTGGAACACTAACCATGAATTAAAGTTACACCACTACTAACCATGGGTATATCATACCCGATTTTGAAAATATTAAATATAAATCTTTCTTTAAAATATTTTACATGCAGGCACTGCAAAATTTGTAATTTGCTTTAACCCTCTAGGGCCATTCGTATCATATTATATTAATAAGTAGTAATTAGTGGGGGATCAGTTTATTACTTCATGACAATAGAAAACCGATCACCCACTTTATGCCCAGAATAAGCCTTAACCCTCTAGGGCCATTCGTATCATATTATATTAATAAGTAGTAATTAGTGGGGGATCAGTTTATTACTTCATGACAATAGAAAACCGATCACCCACTTTATGCCCAGTTTAAGCCTTAACCCTCTAGGGCCATTCGTATCATATTTGATACAGTATGAAAACAAGCCTTGAAAGAAATATTTTCCTGAAAAATTTTTTAAGAGAAATATTTTATAAATTTCAAATGAAAGCAGTACTGACTGCTCAGTCAATGAATACCAAATGTTTCCTTATAGGGAAATACTAAATGTTTCCTTATAGGGAAATACTGTATCAAATATGATACGAATGGCCGTAGAGGGTTAACAATAACAGGTACTGAAAACATATTATTTAGGTAAGAAAATCAGGTAATGAAAATTTAATTAAAACTGTAATTAAAATGGCGTCATTTGCGCTGGGTACTATATACCTATGGTTAGATTTATCGGTTTAATAAATACTCTTTTAAATTGTCTCTGATACAAGCTTAATAAATACCTCTCTACACTCTGACATAAGAAAAATAAGTGAATGCTACTAATTCAACTGGAATTCGCACTCGGCTTTACCAATTTCTCATTCCGAGCTGATAGTTATTACACTAGAGCAGACATCCACTAAATTGCATGCCAGATATAAAAGGGCCTGACGTAGAGTAAACACGGTCTGAACCATTGGACTGGTGCATCCGCTCGGATAATGGAATCTTCAGCTCGCGGTGGGTAATCGGATTTCACTGCCGATACGTTATGGGACGGCAAAGAAGGGTAAGGTCCAGTATGCCCATGTTTAATAAAACCTGAAGTAAACCTGTAGCCCAGAGGAGACTGAGAAAATACCGTTACTCCGAAATAGCTGAACCGATTTTCTTGAAAATTGACACAGTTGTACTATAAGCGTCTGCGAATGTTCTTAGCTAGGTTTTGTGTCGGTTACCCCCGATAAATATCGAAAATCGATAATCAAAAAATCGGGTTATGGAAGGATTGGTCCGATTTTAATCAAATTTGATACACTCAAAGACAAAGACATAAGAAACGCTATTCTGAAGTTTTAAGGTTGTAGTTCTTACAATAGTGTAGAAAATCGATTATATATATCTATAAAAGGCAAGATGTTTGTGTGTGTGTCTGTTTATCTGCCTGTATGTCTGTATTTTTTTCAGCCCTTTTGTTTTAGTTTTTGCTTCGGGTTTGGCTCTAAGTAGGTATAATTGTAGTTCTTAGTCTCAGCCATGATACCATTTACTCAGAGGACTGATTTAGCCTTCAAAATTCAGTTTACGACGAAAAAAGCTTATTTGATATCGATACCAGGAATTTGACTTACATCCATTCATTTTTCTTTCAGTCTACGGTTTCGCTTTAACTGGAAACAACTATTGCTTTTTAGTTTTTCGTGCCAACGTCCAAAGAGTCTGAGCTCCGGGACCATGGATTAGTTTTAAAGCTTTCATTACACCCGAGCAATGCCTGGCTATACTGCTAGTAAATTATAATTTAGAACGTGTTCAAGCTACAATCTACTACATAGTGTACATTTTGTTTCGACATTGACAAGACAATGTCTCATCAGGTAGTAAACGCTATTTTTGAAGGTAGATGGAAAATTCGCTTCCTTATATTGATAAACTTTTGTTGGTGAGGTAAATTATGTAGGGGAAATAAGAAAGGAAATAAAGAACAAAAAGAGGAGAAAGGGAGAAAAAGAGGAAAAAATGAAAGAGAAATGGTGAATGGTTTAAGAATGTCGCCATGTTTTATAAGTAGAAAGTAAAGTTTAGTTATATACCACCTTTGATGACCCGGCGTTTGGCTTTAACAAAGAGGAAGAAGTAAGAAAATGCGTAGAAGGGGAAAGAAAGTGAGAGAAGATGGGCGAAGAAAGGAAAGGTGTGGGAGACAGTATAACCGGCGAAGTGGTAAGTGTTTTTTTTTATTACAATATGTGCGTTGTGGTGCAGTGGATATCGGCTCGGAACGAGAAATCGGGGAGCCGAGTTCGAATTCCAGTTGATATTCCACGCATTCACTTACTTAGAAAGAAATCCAAATAATGACAAGTGGTACGAACCCACTAACGTAATCCAGTTGTCATAATCTATCTGACACTGAATATAAAAGGCTCCAAAAATACACCACTTCGGCACGGTGGCGTAGTGGATATAGTAGTTGATTATACAAGTGTTAGTATCAACTAGTGGTCATGGGATCGATCCTTGGACTTGTTAATGAGAGTACCAAATTCCAACATGAACAAACAATACTTTATTTCACAAGATATCTCGTAATAATCAATGAGATACTCCCCATCAGCCAATCTATGGACACCTGATGATGACCAGAGGGTACATGGTCAAAACGTTGTGTCTATTATAACACCTATATCAACCAATATGAGAACAAATGTTCGAAATATTCCAAGATTATTGGTGTTTCAGCTGATCTAATGATTATTCATCAGCGGTCATAAACTGTTAAACATTGAAAATAGATTATTCTTGGATATAAATCCTTGCAGTTAAGTGTCATACGTGATACACACTTGGGCGATCATGTCTCGAAAGAGGCAGGGAATTCAACGGGATTTCGAACTCGGCTCCTCGATTTCTCGTTTCGAGCCGATATCCACTGCGCCACAATGCCCATCTATGTATTTACCTAGATAAAATTCCTCGAAGGATGAACTGAGATAAATTTTGTTTTTGTCTTTATTAATTTTGCCCTTTTACAGATATTGCTGACATTTCTAAAAACAAACAAACACACACGAGCGCGTGCGCGCACACGCACACACGCACACACACACACACATACAAACACATAAGAGCGTGTGTCTGTGATGCTAAAATGAAACGGGAATCAGTGCAACTGCAAGTGTAACGTGTTTGAAGTTATATAAATGGCAAAGAACTGCCATAATTCTCAAGAAAGATAATGGCCCTCTTAAAAGAAGCCCCATGTAAATGCGAAGTAGCAATGTGTGCTATCGGCTGTTTTTGTCGAAGGATTGTAAAAGAAATGAATGTGATGTTTGGTTATTTTTATGAGGGCATCAATTAGCTATTTGTTTAATTTATGATAGATAGATAGATAGATAGATAGATAGATAGATAGATAGATAATAAAAGCCTGAGATAGATAGATAGATAGATAGATAGATAGATAGATAAGAAAGACCTGAGATAGATAGATAGATAGATAGTTAGATAGATAGTTAGATAGATAAGAAAAATCTGAGATAGATAGATAGATAGGAAAAGTCTGATATATATATATATATATATATATATATATATATAGATAGATAGATAGATGAGAATGTCTGAGATAGATAGATAGATAGATAGATAGATAGATAGATAGATAGATAAGAAAAGCCTGAGATAGATAGATAGATAGATAGATAGATAGATAAGAAAAACCTGAGATAGATAGATAGATAGATAGATAGGAAAAGTCTGATATATATATATATATATATATATATATATATATATATATAGATAGATAGATAGATAGATAGATGAGAAAAGTCTGAGATAGATAGATAGATAGATAGATAGATAGATAGATAGATAGATAGATAGATAGATTCGCGACTGACAGGATTAGGAATAATTGAATGAATTGCTAAAAAAGTTGGTTCATTTGTTCTCTCGTCAGTCAATGAAACATTCGTCCATCCATTGAATATTGCCGTCTCACAAGATGTAATACTAAGGCTATATAATCAAAGATTCTTGATAAAATCCAAAGAATCCGCAATATTTATGGTCTTGACCTGGCCACCACTCTACAATCACTTCCCTAATAACGTAAAGTTGCTTCCCTGTGCCTTTTCTATTAATACTTTTGTGGTAACTTTTTGGCTGACATCTTCGTAATGGTAACCTAGACTTGATTTTAAGGGCGGTACTAAGTTGGCGGAAAGGTTTCATCAGTTCACAGTTCACTTCACTAAATGCAACCCTATGCTAACATTTTTTTCTCGCACTTCTCTCTCGTGATACTCGCTTCCGGCTCCATGCTTCTCAGCTATGCTTTATCTTCAAAAATGTAAATGTAATTGTAATCCTCATCTCCTGTCCCTTAATAATGGTTCTTCTTTTAGGTACGGGTTGATGCGATTAAAAAAATTCCTAAAACATTGGTTTGTACCGTTAAATTAACAGCAATTGGATACTAGGTTGCAGGAATATATTAAAAACAGCATTCGTCATCTAACTTATCGATTCACAATTAAGTAAATAAAAAAAACTCTTACGTCTTTTATTGATATTGTAAACTTGGCTTTAAAGTGTTAAAGTCCATCTTGGCTGATTTAAACGAATTTAAGTATATATATATATATATATATATATATATATATATATATATATATATATATTATAATCGTTTCGCCCCAAGCAAGGCAAAAACTCTACTGATGCTCAGAGGGTTACATAGATAGATAGATAGATAGATAGAGAGAGAGAGAGAGAGAGAGAGAGAGAGCGAGAGAGAGATAGAATAAAGAGAGGGAGAGAATTATAAGATACAAGTGATGTCGATGAAAGGATAAAAGAAAGATGGGAATCATAGATATATTAGGTTGTCCCAAAAGTTCGTAAACACTTGCGAAATGGGGCTATCTGGTCCAGCACAATCGATACAAGCGATGAGTTCAGAAAGGGCAAGAGACACCGTCGGTTCCAAAACAAGATCGATTCGGCAAGAAAGTCATGTTGTGCGTTTGCTGGAACTTTGAAGAAATGAGTTGGTTCCGAATGGTCGTGCCATCAGTGCCGAACTTTACTGTCAGCAACTTGAGTGGTCTAGGAAAAGTTGAAGCAAAAGTATCCGGCTCTGATCAACCGAAAGCGCGCTTTGATGCAAGCCACACACCGCCAGGAAGACCAAAGACAAGTTTGAAGAGCTGGACGGCGTTGAGGTTCTGCCACATCCAGCCTACAGTAGTGACTGTGCTCCATCAGATTACGGCCTTTTCCGTTCAATGCAACACTTTCTGAAGGGCAGCCGATTCAACTTCTTTGATTAAGTCGAGGAAGCGTGTCAAGAATTCTTTGATTCGAAGCCGGCTGAATGGTACTTTGACCAGATCCGAAAGCTTGCAGAGCGATGGTAGAAAGTCTTGGAAAATGATGGTCTTTATTTTGAGCAATAATTTTTGTTGTTTTTGCGAGTAAAATTGAAATTTTTTGTAAGTGTTTTTGGTAACCTTAGATTACTTGGCGAGTAAAATTTGAATTTTTTGCAAGTTTTTACGAACTTTTGGGACAACCTAATAGAAGACGGTGATTAACTTGCATTTAAACTTTTGGAAATTAGGGAAGCATATATGTGGAAGGGAGTTCAGTAGCCGGAATTGCCAGAATTGAAAATGAGAGCGTAAAAATGGCGGACACTTTCGACTATTTTGACGGTAAAAGGGTTGGGCGTAGATGCTAGAGTAGTGGAACGAATAATAACTCATGTGATCGGGAAAGAAGCTCGTCAGAACACGAACCGCGAAAACATTCGTACGGTACTAGATTGGCGGACAGGTCTCATCAAAAGGAAACCACATCTCGTTGGTTAGAAAGTGACTGAAGTCGAGACTACGTAGGCAACAAGGTTTCGTATATAGCCTCTTATATTCATATATACAGCTTCTTTGCACGTGCTACATGCTTGTAAAATACTCTCCCAGCTTCTGACTTTCCAGAAAAATCTTCAAAACTTTAAATGCAATTTAAATCTTTATGCTCTGTCTCTTTAATTCTAGCTCTTTTTTTTTTGTCTAATATTCTTCAAGTCTAGCAACTTTTTGCGTCCTAATGGCTTTAGGACATTGCTTGCGGTGAAACGCCTGTCGTCATACCAGTCAGGAACTTCACATATCGTTGGGAATTAACATCTGCCATAAAAGTTTTCATCATATGCCCGCTTGATCAAACATAGCAGCGTAGAAAGAGCAAATTGTTAGACCAAATTTTACCTATTCCCGAGGTAGAAATAAATGTAATAATTAAATTAATTAAACTAAATTAAATAATTTAATAAGCAACCCAAATATTCATGTGAATGATGAATTCCAAGAATTTGTTTGCGTTTTTTCATGTAAAAAGAAAGAGAGAGAAAACAGAGAATAAATAAAACACGTGAAAAATAAACAAGAATAACTCCTCTCCTAATTGGGTCCAAAGGAGAATCTGTAACGTGATCGGTCCCGACCAGGAAGCTCGACTCCAGGCACTTTCTCACCGACGGGATGTGGCTTCCCACTGGCTAGTCTACAAATATTTTCACGGCTTTTGCTCCGATGAGCTAAGCTCACTGATGCCTTTTCCACAAGAATCTACTCGAGCAACCAGACTGGCAACAAGGTGCCGCCCTTTTACAGTTAAACTAACTCAATACAGCTGACAATTCTACTTCGTCAGCTTCTTTTCTCGCATTTCCCGCCTGTGGAACTCCCTTCCGCTTCCTTGCTTCCCTGACGGCTACAATCAATGTCATTTAAATGCTCTTGTCCATTTGACTCCAGTCCTTCTCTTGCCCTTTCCCAATCACCTCATATAGCTTTTTTTTTTTTTTTCATTTCTCACTCTATCCTAGCAATTGTCTTCACACTGGCATTCCCATCCTTCTCTTGCCCTTTCCCCGACACCCTCTATAACTGCTTCCTCTTTCTCTTCAATGTCCTCCCGTTTAAACATTCACGCTTCTGTTATGTAACCCCCTGCCCACCAGTGGCTGTACTACCTTGCTTGGGGTGAAATGGTTAAAACAAATAGCTCCATGTATTAAAACTGACATTTCCCCATCTTAAAAAAAAATGAGGTTAAAAAGGGACCCCATGCCTTTAGAAATCCTGTCCTGACTTCGCATTGATTATAGACAAGCATTCTCAAAGACGAAATGTACGTCATTTCCAGACCTGGAAGTTCCGCTTGGCCAACACTCAGATGTAATTAAAAAGATATTCCATTGCTTCAGTTAATTCCAACTCCGTTGTCAATCCGATTGCAACTAGAGGCATCAGGACATGCTGGGATAGTCATTTTATTTCACTTAGACTTAATGCACTTACCTTAATACGGCACACAGATCAAAATGACAGAGATTAATAGCGATAAACAAGCAGATAGCTGAATGTATTCGCAGGTGTAGTCCTGGGTATGACGATAAACTATATCCGGCAGCAAGGCTTCTGTTCCGGAGATTGTAGATTTTGAGTAGAGTGGAAAAACCACTTATGTACGTTGAAAGTGGAAAAACCTCTTATGTACTACGTGGCACCCGAGCAATGTCGTTCGTTGTAGGCTAAGTGTCGACGAGAACGGGGTGCCACATGTTGGCGTGATCGGACGCGAGTTAGACGCCTAACCGACCACCACGCGCTTGCCGTGGTCGGACGCTCATCAACCGGCTAGATGGAACACGGGGAACATCATTCGTTGTAGGCTATGTCGATGAGATTGGAGTACCACACGTTGGCGTGATCGGACGCGAGTCAGACGTCCAGCCGACGACCACCCGCCGGGCGTGATCGGACGCGTGTTGGACGGGCAGCCGTGGTCGCCTAGTCCTAGGATCAGCTTTACATTTCATGTTGTTTAAGGCATACAAATATATCAAAATATATGTAGCTGAAGCTATACAATTGTATTCAAAATATTTGATTTTTGCATTAAATAACCCATGTAGGTGTTTATATGCCGCTAAAAAGATTCAGTCAGCCAAGGTTCTTAGATGAATGAGGTATAAGTCCAAATTAAAGTAAGAGATTTATAAAATAATTTCAATTAAGGTGCATACACACCTGTGCAAATTAATTAAAATGACTGCATTAGTTTTCTTTCTTTCACCATACTGTCAGTTTGAGACCCACTGAAGTGACAGGGTGTAATCGATTTCTATTTTTTCCTCCTATTAGGTCATCTGCAGTTGTGTGGATTAATATGAATCTATTTTCGGAGTGTTGAATGAAATTTTTGTCTAATGTTTTTTTTTATTGTAAGGAAAACAAACCCTGAAACTCATGACCTTCTGATGTACACGCAGAAATTACCATACAAAAAAAATCAAATATAAAAAAAATTACTATTTTAAAAATATGATAGCTCGTTGATTTGTATTAAACTTCTCAATTCTTCACTACTAAATATAGTCTTCACTCAATAACTTAACAACCTAATGTCTACAAGTCTTTGAAATATTTTAAAAATATTTTTCAAACTTTATAAATTATTATAATTAAAAAGAATTAAAAACAATGTTTATAAATTTCATTATTAATGTCCTTAATTTTTAACTTATTTATTAAACCAATTATAAGCTTATCTAATTAAATAATGTCATAGATTTATTGCAGTTTTTTATTTTACTATTTGAAGCAGATTTCTGAAAAGAGAGGCCAAAAGGGTGAAAAAATAATCGATGATTTACATTCCCCAATGAGTCTTGCGTTTAACTTATAAAATTCTAATTTCTAAAAATGTCATTAATTTATTTAGAGCGAAATCTAAACTTATTTATGAATGGAACTTTGTCTCTCTCTCTCTCTCTCTCTCTCTCTTTGTGTGTGTGTGTGTGTGTGTGTGTGTGTTTGTATCCGTTACCTATAGACTCCGAAACGGCTTGAAAATTTACACAGTTGTACTATAAGCGTCAGATGTGCGTTGTGGTACAGTGGATATCGGCTCGGAACGAGAAGCCGGGGAGCCGAGTTCGAATTCCAGTTGAATCCATTGTATTCACGTACGCGCAAATACCCTTGGGAAAGGTATTAATCCGTCTATTCCTTCCAGTGATGGGTTAAATAGCAGGACAGATTGTGTTCTATAGCCTTGGCTGGCAACCAGTCTACCGCAGAAAGCAATGGCAACCTAATGCGGGATAATCTTCTGCCCAGTCAGTCATGTCTCTTTCGAGACATGATCGCCCAAAGGGTGTATCACGTATGGCACTTAACTGACTGACTGAATATAATAGTTGGGATAATGATTAAGGCTTCTACTGGTCATAAAGTGGGGGATCAGTTTATTACTTTATAATAATAGGAAACCGATCCCCTACTAATTACTATATAATAATATAATACATTTCTTTCCCCTCTAGCTATGAGTCAAATAACAGGACAGATTGGGTTCTATAGCCTCTAAGTAGGTATAATTGTAGTTCTTAGTCTCAGCCATGATACTATTTACTCAGAGGACTTATTTAGCCTTCAAAATTCAGTTTACGACAAAAAAACTTATTTGATATCGATACCAGGAAATCAAAATTTGACTTACATCCATTCATTTTTCTTTCAGTCTACGGTTTCGCTTTAACTGGAAACAACTATTGCTTTTTAGTCTTTCGTGCCAACGTCCAAAGAGTCTGAGATCCAGGACCATGGATTAGTTTTAAAGCTTTCATTACACCCGAGCAACGCCAGCCTATACTGCTAATATATATATATATATATATATATATATATATATATATATACACTAGGTGCGATTGGTAAATTGTCGCAATTATTTTATTATTTAAAATATTCTTTAGGCTGATTCTGAGCTCCAGGACCATGGATTAGTTTTAAAGCTTTCATTACACCCGAGCAACTATACTGTTAGTAACAAACATTTTTACCATGATTTTTTAAAAATAATTAAATGTTTCATTAAAATCTGACGATTAATTGATTTTTGCAGGAATTTCAAAATTAATGCGTTTTTCACCGAAAAAAACAAACAAACTTGGGTACGTAATACTTTCAATTTTCAATCGTAAACTCATGTCAGGATCTGGCTAACCGCCAACGAAATTAAAAACAAGATTTTTACCAAAATTTCGGACGTGTTAGAAAGGATTAATTTTTTTTAAATAATTAAAAAATATTTTTATCTTTACACTTAATAATGACATAAATATTTTGATAAAAAAATTGTTTTATTGAATTTGGTATCTTTTTTTCTTCATACTTTGCTGTTTATTCAACGATATATATATATATATATATATATATATATATAGTCATCCGCAGACAGATCTGTTTTGCTGTATCACAGCTCATCAGTCCGGTTAGACTCCGATTTCTTTTAACCCAGGATTGAAACCCGACCGAATCGGCGTCAGTCGGCGATTCTACCGCTGATCTATGGGCGCTCGCAAGAAGAATGCAGACTTTTTAGCGTGTATATTATCATTATGCACGCCCATTGGCCAAAGTGCTCCAATTCATTACTGAATGAGCAATGCGTACATGCCAGAGTAGATACTGTTTTTCAAATTCATCCATTCTTCCAGAGTGTTCAATCAGGGTGTGAGAGCGTAAATAGTCATCCCCACTTTTAACCCAGGATTGAAACCCGACCGAATTGGCGTCAGTCGCCGATTCTACCTCTGGGCTATGGGCGCTCGGTAGAAGAAAGCAGGCTTTAATGAAAAAAGTAGTGCATGTCCTTAACCAAAAACAAGGTAACCTAGTATATAATTAGACAATACACACACGTATGTAAGAATTTTATTGAAAAAACATATATGTACTTAACCTAATGTAGATGAATTACATTCCCCAAGGAGTTCTGCGTTTAACTAATAACACATTTTTCGTTCAAAATTTAATTTCTTGAAATTTTATGAATTTACGTCGAGACGGGTGTGGCCAAGAGAAATACATGCAACAAAATATTTTTACAAAGATATACCAGAAAAAGTGTATTTGCCTGACATAGTACAATTGAAAAAAAAAAAAGATCTATCCACTGCTTGGAAGGTTGGGTCACTGTGTCGGGCCAATAAGATTTTTTCCGCCTAAATCCATCCTGCACATATAGAAATCAACCATCCGCCCGTGCATAGAATACTGCTGTCATAATATATGGTCAGGCGTCCCTGCTGTTTCTTTCAGTGTTCTCGAGAGGCTCCAAAGGAGAATCTCTAATTTGACTGGTCCCGACTTGGAAAGCTCGACTTCAGCCACTTTCTCACCGGCGGGATGTGGTTTCCATCTGTCTCTTCTACAAATATTTCCATGACTTCTGCTCTGACAAACTAAAGTCTCAGGTGTCCCCACCACAAGAATTTACTCGAGCAACCAGACTGGCAACAATTCCCACCCATTTACAGTTAGATCAAACAAATGCAGCCAACAATTCTACTTTCCCAGCTTCTTATCTCGCACTTTCCGCCTGTGGAACTCCCTTCCATATACTTGCTTTCCTGACGGCTACAACCTCCAGGAATTTAAATGCAATGTCAATACCCATCTTTTATCTACTTAACTCCAGTCCTTTCTACATCACCCCACATATTTTGTTCTTTTCCTTTCTCTCTACCTTTGCAACTGTTTTCACACCTGCGTTCCCATATTCCTCTCGCCCTTTCTCTGACACCCCTGTAACTGGTTCGACTTTCACTTCACTCTTCTATTGTCTAAAGTTTTACTCTTATGTCGCCCTATGCGCATCAGTGGCGGTACTGCCGTGCTTGGGGCGAAACGATTAAAAAAACACAATTTAAAAGTACACATTACCTTAAAATATAATTTTAAATATGAAACAAAGGTTAATAAAAAAATATATAAAATTATTATTCAATTTCTTTAAAATAGTTGAGAACAGAAAATACAAATTGAAAATTTGTCCAATTGAAATTTTCTTTAGTTTCTCTATGTCAGGACAATGAAAATATAACTTTTTTCAATGATAACTAAAAATCCCTTTTAAGTAGTCTTTGATTTTATGGCCGTCTATCTCCGCACTCAAATTTATATTTTTTAAAGCTTTCTTTTCAATACCAGTTCACAGACATGAAAAATCAAAATGAAAGAACTTGTGCAGCACCCCTTACCAAAAGAAATCTGCATTAATTCCTTTGCATACATTTTGTAAAAGTGCATAATATCTTTGGATATAAAATACTACTTAGTTATTATAAGACAATTTAGAGATCGCAGCTTAGCGACAATTTAAAGATCGCAGCTTAGCGACAATTTACAAATCTTATAAGATAAGATACCCCGCTATAAATGAATTCAAGTTAAACAGTTCGGTTCAGAGATTTTCTTGTTGAATAAAATATTAAATATTAATATTTAAAATTTCACATTGCCTTGAAATATAATTTTAAATGTGAAACAAATGTTAATAAAAAAAGTTGCTAGCAACTGATTTTTCATTTGTTTCTTAAAACAAGTTGTAAATTTCTGTAAAATAGTTCAAAGAAAAAGACTTACATTTATGTTGAAGCCAAATTTTCTTTGGTTTTTCAGATTTTAGTCTGAAAGAAGTTGACTCTCCAAGAATGAAAATGTAACTTTTTTCAATAATAACCAAAATTCTTTTTTTGGAGTAGATAGATCTATCTATCGCCCGGTTCACACTCCACCCATGTCTATTGAACGGGTTAAGAGGCTCATCCCTTGTTCCCTGTTTAGGATATGGTTTCCGGCTTTCTCTTTTCCAATCTTCTCACTTTGTTTTTTTTTTCAATTGGAGTAGATCAATCTATCTATTGCCCGGTTCACACTCCACCCATGTCTATTGAACGGGTTAAGAGGCTCATCCCTTGTTCCCTGTTTAGGATATGGTTTCCGGCTTTCTCTTTTCTGACCTTTTCACTATTACGTAGCCCTCTGCACATCAGTGGTGTTACTGCCTTGCTCGGGGTGATATGATTAAATAAAAAATAAAAAAAAGTAACCTTTGATTTTATGTCCGTCTATCTCCGCACACAACCTTTATATTTTTTAAAACTTTCTTTTCACTACCAGTTCACAGACATAAAAAATCAAAATCAAAAATCTTGTGAGGTACCCCTTACCAAAAAAAAAAAAAAAAAAAAAACCTGCATTAATTCCTTTGTATACATTTTGTAAAAACTTGTAATATCATTGGATATATAATATACTATGTTAATATATGACAATTTACAAATCGCAGTTTGACGACAAATTACAAATCGCAGCTTGGCGACAATTTACTTAGCGTTTTGTTTTCACTAAACTAATTTTGTTCACTTTTTTTTTGTTGAAAGGTGGCTTCCACCATCTTTCTTAATATTCCTAAAGCTTGCAATCTGATTGGTTAATTGTCTTCACAAAAATATTACTGAACTAGACACAATTTTTCTTGTCGAGGTGAGTTGAGCCACTTCTCAATCGGTGAGTATTCGACTGCTACAAGAATCCACGTCAGTCCAAGCTTCGCCTGGTAAAACACAGTAATTTACTCAATGGAACAGCCAAGTTGCAAACAACAACTTTTCAGTCAAACAGAACATTCATGGACCGAGCATGTGAGCAACGATGAGGTGTTGGCAAGAAAGGAAATTAATATTGAGCACCAGGAAGAGACGACTGAAGTTCCTGGGATATGCAATGAGGAAGGAGGGCTTGGAGAACCTGATACTAACAGGCCAGACAGAGGGGAAAAGAGACGGTAGAAAGCAGCGGATAAAATATTTGAAGGACCTAATCAGGTGGATGACGGAACGAGGGTTGCAGGGTGTAACAGAAGAAAGCGTGCTAAGAGCCACCAGGGATAGGGAGACGTGGAAGGCCATGATCGCCTACGTCCTGAAAAGACAAGGCACCTAGAAGAAGAATATACATGCCAATTGTATATAAAAAAATCGTGGATATAAAATGGGGGATCAATTCTATATTATAATCAATATATAAATTGATCCCTCATTTTGGGCCCTTGCTAGTTTCTATACATTTATATTCTAGTTTTATGGGCTTAAGCTAGTGGATGGCGGATAGAGGATTGCATGGTGTAACAGGAGAAGGCGTGCTAAGAGCCACCAGGGATAGGGAGAAGTGGAAAGCCATAATTGTCTACGTCCTGAAGTGTCAGGGCACATAGAAGAAGAATATACATGCCAACTGTTTATAAGAAATTATGTGGATATAAAATGGGGGATCAATTCTATAGATTCTCTAATCCCCTTCTTCATTGCCTGTCCCAGAAACTTTATCGGTGTCTTCCTGATGCTCAGTATTAATTTCCTTTTCGTTTCCATCCTTTTAAAATCCTCACCATTGCTCACATGCTCGATCCATGAGATTCGTAGCATCCTTCTGTAGAACCACATTTCAGTTGCTTCAAGTTTTTCCTTCATCTTTGATGGTATTGTCCAGCATTCACTGCCATATTGAAGGACGGACAACACGTAGCAATCCAGTACTCTCTTCCTAGTTTCTAGCGAAATTGTCCTGTTTCTTTGATGGTATTGTCCAGCATTCACTGCCATATTGAAGGACGGACAACACGTAGCAATCCAGTACTCTCTTCCTAGTTTCTAGCGAAATTGTCCTGTTTCTTAATACCTTACTCAACTTCTGGAATGCCACTTACGCCATGCGAATTCACCTTCGGCTCTCTGTGTCGCACTTTCTGTCTTCTGTTATAACGCTTTCCAGGTAGATCAATAGAAATACTCCGCTATTTGAACATAAACATGTTTAAGACGGTCTGAAATTTGTTTAAAATTATGAACAAGAAAAAGATCAATTATGGAAGAAAGTTATTCGGCGAGATAAATTAGTAATTTACTAAGCGCAGCTTAGATATGGCACAAGGCCGAAAGTATGGAGCACCCAGTGAGGATCGAACTCACTACTGAATTGCAATAGTTCTAGCGAGACAAGCTTGCTAACCATTGCACCACCTCGAGGTGCTCATTCGGCGAGATAAAACGAAAATTTAAGTTTTCTCACCCAAATATGGAGGAAAGAAACTGGATCCAGACCAGGAAATACCATTCCAACAGTCAAATATGGGGGTGCAAATGTAATGGTTTAGTTTTCCTTTTTTTTTTTTTTTGTATAACGAAGAAGGAGAAATCGGAGTCTTCGAAGGAAGAATGAATTCAGCAAAATACAAGCAAATCTTATCAACCCATCTTTTAAAAAGGGCAACAGTTTTGGGACTTGACCGATATTTTGTATTCCAACAGGGCAACAATCCAAAGCACAGGGCAAATCCAATGGTCCAATGAAATTGAAATGAATGTTCTGGAATGGTTTAGCCAGTCACAGGATCCAATAGAAAATTTGTAGAAAAACTTGAAGTTGAAAGTACACCCAAGGGATTCAAGAAACTGAAGAAAGTCTGTGAAAAAGAATTGGGGAAACTGCCAAAACCTTCACGCCGGAAGCTCGTGGAAAACTACAGAAAACGAATAGACGTTCTAAGGTAGAACAGAAAATATGCTACTAGATATTAACAAATTGTGTTAAATACTTTTGCGGACAGTCAAATATTAAAATAAGCAATAAAAGTACATGAAAACAATGTTTCTCAATTTTACTCTAGGCAATGTTTATCAAAATATGTGAAGTAAGTTTCATTCAGATTAAAGGCAATTTTTGTAAAATGCATAAAAAACCGATGTACTAAATACTTTTGCTACTCACTATACAATATCACGTTGTATTAGTAACTTATTTACGAATTTCTGTTTTATAATATAATAAATTTTATAATATTATATGTATACTAGCAGTATAGCCCGACGTTGCTCGGGTGTAATGAAAGTTTTAAAACTAAACCATGGTTCTGGAGCTCAGACTCTTTGGACTTTGGCACGAAAGACTAAAAAGCAATAGTTGTTTCCAGTTAAAGCGAAACCGTAGGCTGAAAGAAAAATGAATGGATGTAATTTGATTTCCTGATATGGATATCAAATAAGTGTTTTCGTCGTAAACTGAATTTTGAAGGCTAAATAAGTCCTCTGAGTAAATGGTATCTTGGCTGAGACTAAGAATTACAATGATACCTACTTAGAGCCAAACCTGAAGCAAAAACTAAAATAAAAGGGCTGAAAAAAATTCAAGCATAGAGGCAGATAAACAAACACACAAGCAAACATCTTGCCTTTTATATATATATATTATCGATTTTCTGTGCTATTATAAGAACTGCAACCTTGAAACCTCTAAATATCGTTTCTTATGTCTTTGTCTATGAGTGTAGCAAATTTGATTAAAATCGGACCACTCCTTCCATAACCCGATTTTTTCGATTATCGGTATTTATCGGGGGTACCTCGACACAAAACCTAGCTAAGAACACTCGCAGACGCTTATATTACAACTGTGTAAATTTTCAAGAATATCGGTTCAGCCGTTTCGGAGTCTATAGGTAACGGACATACACACACACACAGACAAAGTTCCTTTTATAAATTAGTTTAGATTATAAAATATTATATGTATATTTATATATTATATATTACTATTAGCATGACAGATGAATAGAACAGATACTACTATTTGATCTCAGTCTGATGCCTATCGAGTGAAGAAAAGTACTATTCTTGAGGAGCATTGGATGCTCGGTCAGTAGTTGCAGAACATTTCTTTTTAAGGGAACGGCTAATATTACCATTAGCATTACAGATGAACAGAACAGATACTAAAGAGTAAAAGAATGTCAGAACAATGTTTGGGAGCGATAGTCCAATGACAAAATCGTAACAAACCCTGCAAAGATAGGAATTGATAGATAGCCAAGAGTGGCGGCGTTTCCTGAACGGAGACACAGATGAAGAAGAATGTGTAAGGTCAAGTTGAAAACGCTACATTTAAGAACATATGTCAAACTAAGTTTTATCCGTGAGACATCAAAAATTTGAGATAATATTACTTGAAGGTAGTCGAGATTTTTACGCTTATATTAAAGAACATAAGTCTTTTGAAAATCTGTTTTTGAGCCAACAGATAGCTTTTCAGCAAGACGTCGTAAATTGGTCTTTATTTGCATTGCAGCGCAGTGAATGACGGCTCGGAACGAGAAATCGGAGAGCCGAGTTCAAATTCCAGTTGAATTTGTTGCATTCAATTACGCGGAAATCACTTTAGGAAAGATATTAATCTATCTCTTTTTCATTCACCTATGGATTAAATAAAAGGACAAACTATAGTTTTGGTCACTAGCCAGCCTACCTTGCCTGTATGATAAAATGCTTTCTGTAGGGTCAGCACACATACAGGCAAAAGATACAAGTTACAAAAGCATTAACCACTGCCTCCTCAATGGTTTTGGCTCGTCGATGGCGTGGCTTGTCGATAGTGTAGGCTCGTCGATGGCGTCGAATCGCCGACGGCGAGGGCCCATTAACAAAACATCACTCACAATGTCAAAAAGTAGCAAGCAATACAGGATTGTATTTTTGTGTATGAACTTTTGGATGAGCAGCGGATATCGGCTCGGATCGTGAAATCGGAGAGTCGAGTTCGAATTCTTTTCATTCAATTACGCGGGAATTACTTTAGGAAAGATATTAACCCATCTCTTTTTCATCCACCTATGGATTAAATAAAAGGACAAAATATAGTCTTGGTCACCAGCCAGTCTAGCTTGCCTGGAGGATAAAGTGCTTTCAGTAGGGTCAGCACACATACCTGTAAAACATTCAAGTTACATAAGCATTAACGACTGCCTCGTCAGTGTTGTGGGCTTGTCGATGGTGTCGGCTCGTCGATGGCGTGGGGTCGTCGATGGCGTGGGCTCATTAAATGTTTATAATTCACTGAGAGAGATAGCAGAGTCTCATTGTTGGTAAACAATTATATGTGTTCGTTTCAGTTGGTAAATGAGGCTTTCCATGTTGGACAGAGAAAGTGAGAAGACTTTAGATGAATGAAATTTCATTCCGCATATAAGATTACTGTTAACAAGAAACCGTTCTTTTTTTTCAAATAACCGAAATTGCCTCGAGAACGTACATCACCTTGAAGCAAACAATAACTGTTGGCTATATTTTTACCGCTTCCCAAATGGCTCCAATTTATTTTCCTTAACTTAGGCGATCATAACGCATTTTCCGCAACTAATCGTCCACCCTGATTCATTTTGACCCATTAACAAAACATCACTCACAATGTCACAAAGTTGCAAGCAATATAGGATTGTATTTTTGTGTGTGAACTTTTGGATGAGCATTGGCTCGGATCGTGAAATCGGAGAGCCGAGTTCAAATTCCAGTTTAATTCGTTTCATTCACGAACGTGTGAATACCCTTGGGAAAAGTATCAATCCGTCGTTTCTCTTTCCAGCTCTGGGTTTAATGGCAGGACAGATTGAGTTCTATTGCATTGGATTGCAACCAGTCTATTGTAGAAAGTAATGGCAAACTACAACAGGAAAATCTACGGCCAAGACAGTCATGTCTCTGTCGAGACATGATCGCCCAAAGCGTGTATCACGTATGGCACTTAAGTGACTGACTGAATATAATAGTTGGAAATATAAGTAAAGCTTCTACTAGACATAAAGTGGAGGATCAGTTTTCTATTGTTATTAAGTAATAAACTGACCCCCCACTAATTACTACTCATTAATACAATCCGTCTCTTCTCCCTTCAGCTATAGTTTAAAGAGTAGGATAAAAAATCTTCTGCCCAGTCAGTCATGTCTCTTTCGAGACATGATCGCCCAAAGCGTATATCACGTATAGCACTTAACTGACTGAATGAAGATAATAGTTCAAAATATAAGTAAAACTTCTACTGGGCATAATGTGGGGGATCGGTTTTCTATTGTTATGAAGTAATAAACTGACCCCCCCACTAATTATTACTTGTTCATACAATCCGTCTCTTCTGTCTTCAGATCTAGTTTAAAGAGCAGGATAGAAACTCTTCTGTTCAGTCAATCATCTCCCTTTCAAGACATGATCGTCCAAAGCTTGTATCACGTATGGTACTTAACTGACTGACTGAATATAATAGATGGAAATATAAGTAAAGCTTTTACTGGGTATAAAGTGGGGGATCGGTTTTCTATTGCTATGAAGTAATAAACTTATCCCCCACTTATTAATACTTATTAATATAATAATATGATATAATCTATCTCTTCTCTTTCCAGCTATGGTTTAAATAACAGGACAGATTAAGTTCTATAGCATTGGGTGGTAACCAGTCTACCGCAGAAATTAATGGCAAGCTACTGCGTGAAAATCTTCTGCCCAGTCAGTCATGTCTCTTTCAAGACATGATCGCCTAAAGTGTGTATCAAGTATAGCACATGACTGACTCAATAAAGATAATAATTGGAAACATTAGTAAAGCTTCTACTAGGCAAAAAAGGGGGGTCAGTTTTCTATTCTTATTAATTAATAAACTAATCCCCCACTTATTACTACTTATTAATATAATGATATAATACGTCTATTTTTCCTCAAGCTATGGTTAGAACAGATATGATTTTGTACCCATGGTTGACAACCATTCTACCGCAGAAAGTAATGGCAACATACTGCGGGGAAATCTGTCCAGTGTATTACGTATGACACTTAACTGACTGATTTTTGTAACAAAAATAATGTGTATTTTAAATGATCCTATTTTTTTTAATCATTTCACCTCTGGCAGGGCAATAAAGTCACTAAGATGTTACTCAATGTTAAAAAATATGAAAAGAATAAGAATAAAGAAGACAGAAGATAACGACCGACAAAGAATTTACATTTGAAAATCAAACTGAACTAGAAATTGAAAAATCGGAAGATATTTCCACAAGTAAGAAGAGTGAAGGAACTGTTACCAAAAAAAACGTACGCGTATATCTAAACATTTCAACTGTAAAATGATGAGACCTAACTACCAATACATTTACTGTCTTCTTCTTCTGCTTCATGGATTGATGATTTTAGAAATTTGTGGGCATAAGGGGGAAAAATATGATGTGATATCTTCACGAGTTTGCATGAGCATTTCGGAATTATTTTTAATAATTATATATATATATATATATATATATATATATATATATATATATATATATATATGTGTGTGTGTGTGTGTGTGTGTGTGTTTTTGTTTTCCATGTCGACAATTTGTAAGAATATACTCATTTATGATATGAGATTGAGGACAGGATGGTTAAATAAAATAAGGACAAGAGGAAAACTGTATTTTAAATCACCTACGCGTTTCCACCTGTGATGGACTTTTTCAAGGCAAAAAGACGAAATAAGCTTTCAATACTCATCTACTAACCACTGGACTCTAGCTCTGTCCTCACCCCCGTATATCCTTCCCTTTCTCTCCACCTATGTATCTGTCATCGCACCTGCATTCTCAGCTTTCTATTGCTCCTTTCTAACTAGTTTGTACTCCTCACTCTTTTCTAATTAATCTTTATACAGTTATGTAGCCCCCCGCTCATCAGTGGCGTTTCCGCCTTGCTCGGGGTGAAATGATTAAAAAAAAATTCTAAATTACGTATCTATAACCAAACAGTATTGGCAACCACAAAAGAATTAAAAAACAACAAACATATATATATATATATATATATATATATATATATATATATATATATATAATTGTATATTTAGAGATCTACCTTTTTTGCCAATGTGACGTTGGAATATACAGAAAATTATAATAAAAATAGCTAAAAAAAATAGCCGAATAGCGCTTAAATAAAAAAAAAAATTCAGCCAATATTTTATATTTATTTCTCTTCTTCTTCTACTATGTGCCCTGTCCCTTCAGGACGTAGACGATCATAGCTTTCCACGTCTCACTATCCCTGGTGGTTCTCACTACACTTTCTCCTGTTACAACACCCAACCCCAGTTCTATCATCCACCTGCTCAGGCCTTTCGAATATGTTATCCGTTGCTTTCCTCTGTCTCTCCTTCTCTGTATCTGACCTGTTAGTATCATGCTCTCCAAGCCCTCCTTCCTCTTTGCATGTCCCAGGAACTTTAGCTGTCTCTTCCTGATGCCCAGTGTTAATTTTCTTTTTTGTTTCTATAATTTCTAAGACCTCACAATTTATCACATGCTCGATCCATGATATTCGCATCATCCTTCTGTAGAACCACATTTCAGTTGCTTCCAGTTTTTCCTTCATCTTTGATGATACTGTCCAACATTCACTGCCATATTGAAGAACTGACAACACATAACATTCCAGTACTCTCTTTTATGTTTTTAGCGGAATTGTCCTGTTTCTTAATACTTTACTCAACTTCTGGAATGCATCCTTGTGCTTTTGGATCTCAGGAATATAAATGTATAGAAACAGCTGTGACCACAAAGTGAGGGGTCAGTTTATATATTGATTGTAATATGGAATTGATCCCCCACTTTATATCCAGTATTCTTCTGTAGAACCTCATTTCAGTTGCTTCACGTTTTTCCTTCATCATTGATGATATTGTCCAACATTCACTGCCATATTGAAGAACTGAAAACACATAGCAATCCAGTACTGTCTTCTTTGTTTTTAGCGAAATTGTCCCGTTTCTTAATACTTTACTCAACTTCTGGAATGCTTCCTTCGCCATTCCAATTCGCCTTCGGATCTAAGTGTGACACTTTCCGTCTTCTGTTATAACACTTACTGTGCTTAAATTTCTAGATTCGTAGACAAGAACGGAATATTTCTCAGAACAGTTAACACGAAACACGTATAGAAAAGCCATACACACACACACACACACACACACACACACACACACACACACACATATATATATATATATATATATATATATATATATTGTGGTGGCGGTGTATAGGAACAAGCAATTTATCTACCACTCATATTTCCCGATATATCTGTTTATCTATCTTTCTCTCCGTCTATCTGATATTTTTCATTTATAGCTACCTATCCATTATTCTGACCATATCCTTCTTTCTATTGATCGCAGTCTATTCGTGCCTGCCTATCTATCTATCTATCTATCTATCTATCTATCTATCTATCTATCTATCTATCTATCTCACTCTGTTAATATTATATAACAATTTATCTATCAAATTCTGTCTGTCTGTCTATTTATCTGTCTATTTAATTCTGGTAATTATCTATCTATCTATCTATCTATCTATCTATCTATCTATCTATCTATCTCACCCTGTTAATATTATATAACAATCTATCTATCCCATTCTGTTTCCTTATCTATCTATCTATCTATCTATCTATCTATCTATCTATCTATCTATCTATCTGATTCTGGTAATTATCTATCTATCTATCTATCTATGTAATTCTGATAATTATCTTTCTATATATCTATCTATCTATCTTAGTTTGTTCGCATTTTTCTATCTATCTATCTATCTATCTATCTATCTATCTATCTATCTAATTCTGGTAATTATCTATCTATCTATCTATCTATCTATCTATCTATCTATCTATCTATCTATCTATCTGCAGTTAAATTCATAAACTGTAGGTACCGTGGGATTGTAAATTTATAGGATGTAGTTAACCATAATTTCATCAGAACAATAATGAATTGTTCGTCGTCATGTGATTGAAATAATATTATTCGGTTAAATTTTTTTTTTTTTTTGTTAATCACTTCACACAAATCAATGTGACAATGTCACTAGCATACAAGTGTTTACAGGGAGTGAAAGAGAAAGAGGAGAAAAATTAGCGGAAAGAAGTGAGGGGGAAGGTCAATAGAGGTTTGAATTTGAATCGGGTTATGTTTAACGGTATATCAACCTCTGTGGGTTCTTCAATGCCAAAAAAAGTGGGGTCTTCGGATTTGCTTTTTTAAAATATTCGGTTATAGTGAGAAGGTTGATTTAGTCAGATTTTAATGAAAATTTTGTTTTTAATCTTTTTTATTTTAGAAAACTGAAAAATGTCTTTTAGTTTCGTATTCAAAAATGCTTTACTGAGAATAATTTTTTTTCCTTCAAAAATGTGTTATGGCAAGAACACAGACGATGCGGGTAGAAGGATAAGAGGGGGGTGAGATTGATGGAGGTGGATTGGAATCTGGGGAGGTAGGAGATAGCAACTGACGTTGAACTCAAACGCGTGGTGATTGGAGCTATCAGAAAAGCATAGTAAACGGAAGGGATCTTCACAGGCGGAAAGTGCGAAGAAAGAAACTGACAAGCAGAAGTAGCGGGTACATTTGATGGTAAAAGGTGGGACTATGATGCCAATCTCGTACCACGGGTAAATTCATCTGGTCGACGCTCTAGGGAAAGGAGATTGTCAGAGAAGAAGCCGTTAAAATAATTGTAAAAAGGACAAAGGGAAGCCACATTAATAGTAGTACAATAATAAGACGGTTAGACCTAGATCTATTCAGTCAGTTAAGTGCCGTACGTGATACACGCTTGAGCGATCATGTCTCGAAAGAGACATGACTGACTGGGCAGAAGATTATCCCGCAGTAGGTTGCCATTGTTTTCTGCGGTAGAAAGCCAAGGTTATAGAACCCAATACGTCCTGTAATTTGACTCATAGCTAGAGGGGAAAGAAATGCATTATATTATTATGTAGTAATTAGCGGGGGATCGGTTTCCTATTGTTATGAAGTAATAAACCGATCCCCCACTTTATGACCAGTAGAAGCCTTAATCATTATTCCAACTATTATATTCAGTCAGTCAGTTAAGTGCCATACGTGATAAACGCTTGGGCGATCATGTCTCGAAAGAGATATGACTGACTGGGCAGAAGATTATCCCGCAGTAGGTTGCCATTGTTTTCTGCGGTAGACTGGTTGCCGACCCAGGCTATAGAACCCAATCTGTCCTGCTATTTAACCCATAATTGGAAGGAATAGACGGATTAAATACCTTTCCCAAGGGTATTTGCGCGTAAGTAAATACAATATGATCTAGTAGTATAATTAAATTCACGCAATCGAGACAGTGAGAAAAGGCTCATCAGAACAATTGCCATGAAAATATTTGGAGAAAAGACAGAAAGAGGCTATGCCACATCGGGAAGAAAATTACTAAAATTTAGATTCGAGATCAGTCTCTATCTATCTATCTATCTATCTATCTATCTATCTATCTATCTATCTATCTATCTGTTCGTATCTATCTATATAGCTAGCTAGCTCAGAAATGTATGTATCTATCTATCTATCTATCTATCTATCTATCTATCTATCTATCTATCTATACATACGAACCGAATGAGATAGATACATAGATATATATATATATATATATATATATATATATATATATACCGGGCGCTTATAGCTCAGAGGTAGAATCTCCTACTGTTGTTAATTCGGTCGGGTTTCAATCCTGGCTAGAAACAATCGGATGTCAAACCGTACCGATGAGTTGGGATACAGCGAAATAGATCTGTCTGTGGATGCCTATATATATATATATATATATATATATATATATATATATATATCAGACTGTCCGTATTTATCTACCTCAGTCCGATTCTATCTATCTATCTATCTACATTCTGAAAAAGAAGGAATTGTTTCTTTAAGGAAACAATAAACTCTTTATCAACGTGTTTTGATAGGTGGTTTCAGATTGGCAGCCCTCCAGATTACCTCAGCAGTACCTTGTGTCTGATCCTGCGTCGTTATCACGCGAGTACGAGATGCAATCAGAAACTGTCTCCGTTTTAATGTTGACACAAGTCTCGATTGATATCAATCGATGACTAATTAGATACGTCAAAGCGAAAATCGCACCTCAGCATCTGTTCCCAACAGTTAGATCTAAATCAGCCAGAATCGAATATTTCAAATATGACAGGTTGTTTTACGTATCATGTCCCTTCACAATGTAGGTGACCATGGCCCTCCACGTATTAGGCGTTGTTTTCCTCTGTCTTTCTGTCGAATCTATAATCAGTGCTACGCTTGCACTTGAAATTCCGTATTCAACTTAAAAACCACTGAGGAAAATGCCATTTTTACACCGGGAATATTCGGAACGAGATCCATCTTGTGACAATAAAGGTACGCACGCTTTATACGTAACAGCAAAAGCTTTAGAGATCATCTTCAAACGAAAAAAAATTTAACTCACAATTAAATATATTCAGAATTTGGGAGTATATGATTGCGCCAGCCGAAGACTACTTTTACGGAAATTGTATAATTTGTTGGGGTGTTTGTCTTTGAAAGCATCGAAACAACCTGAAGGAGTATCGGTATTTAACTGAGCCTCCTCCATTGGCGGGATGTCGCACATGGCCGACTTTCACGTGGGGCATTGACGACCTCATACGATCAGCCAAAGATTCCCTTAAACTCTCGCTTAAGTGTGGTCGGGCTCTCGTCTTATTACCCCTGATAAGACTCTGCCATTGGGTTTAGCCTCGTCTGAGTTGCACTCTGCCTTCAAAGTCAGAGAATTGATTGCTTGCTCAAGATCTTGATCGATACCTATAGGTGTTCTAAGTGGGGAAATTGTCACCAACGCTAATATATTGAGCCGTTACTTGTGAGTATTGTGTTCGATCCTAACTGGATTCCTTCATATAAAGCTTCACAATTTAACGACCCCTAGCATCAACCTGAAAATTGCTTCTGTCTCTGTTTTTGACAAGAGACGCCAGTGTCCTGTGCGACAGGAAACGTTGTAGCTTTAAATCCCTTTGAATAGATAGATTCCTGCCTTTTAATTGCCTGTCGGAGAACTATCCGCACACGCAGTAAGAAACCTTTTACGTTGTGGTAATGATACTAGAGCCAATTTTTATTCTTAGTACAATTGGTAGACATCACCACCATTGCAAAGCCTGGCTTTTCTTTATTTACTTCACGTTATCTATAGTCCTGGATATGAAGATAAATTGCATCCAGCAGTAAGACTGTGAGTTTAGGAGGATCAGGGAACCACCTCTTAATTGCTGTAATTCATAGGTCTACCCTTTTACGTTGTGGTAATGATACTAGAGCCAATTTTTATTCTTAGTACAATTGGTAGACATCACCACCATTGCAAAGCCTGGCTTTTCTTTATTTACTTCACGTTATCTATAGTCCTGGATATGAAGATAAATTGCATCCAGCAGTAAGACTGTGAGTTTAGGAGGATCAGGGAACCACCTCTTAATTGCTGTAATTCATAGGTCTACCCTGATCCAGTGAAGTAGCCCCTGTTAGGGTTCCAGCTATGAGCAAATAGTTAACGCCGAAACTGACGTCAAAACACTATGAAAATACAAGAATAGACTTTAAAGTAAAAATTCCAGGAATACATTTTTGAGGAAGAAAATATTACCGGCAATAAATTTTTAAAGGAGAACATATTACCAATATTACATTTTTGAAGGAAAAAGACATTACCAAGAAAACATTTTGGAAAGAGAAATATAATCAGTAATATATATTTGAAAGGAAAAAATACCAGAAGTACATTTTGAAAGAAAAATATTAACATCAAGATATGTTTGAAGGAAAAATATTAACATGAATATATTTTGAAGGAAAAATATTAATATCAGTATATTTTAAGGAAAAATATTAAAATCAATATATTTTGAAGGAAAAATATTAACATCAATATGTTTTGAAGGGTAAATATTAACATCAAAATATATTTGAAGAAAAAGTATTAAAATCAATATATTTCGAAGAAAAAATATAAACATCAATATAGGTTTGAAGGAAAAATATTAACATCAATATATTTGAAGAAAAAATATAAACATCAATATATGTTTGAAAGAAAAATATTAACATCAATATATGTTTGAAGGAAAAAATGAAAATGAATATCAATATATTTTGTAGGAAAAATATAAACATCAATATATTTTGAAAATGAAAATATGAACATCAATATATGTTTGAAAGAAAAATATTTACATCAATATATGTTTGAAGGAAAATATAAACACCAATATATTTTGAAGGAAAAATATTAACATCAATATATGTTTGAAGGAAAAATATTAACATTAATATATTTTGGAAATAAAAATATTAACATCAATATATTTTGTGGAAAAAATATAAACTTTAGTAAATTTTGAAGGGAAAAATCATAGCATAAATAAATTTTGAAGAAAAATATTAACATCAATATATGTTTGAAAGAAAATGTTAACATTAATATATTTTTAAAGAAAGATATTGACATCAGTATATGTTTGAAAGAAAAATATTAACATCAATATATGTTTGAAGGAAAAAAATGGACATCAATTTCTTTTGATGGAAAAATACTACCATCAATATATTTTGAAGGAAAAGTATTACCATCAATATATTTTGAAGGAAAATATTAACATTAATATATTTTGGAAATAAAAATATTAACCTCAATATATGTTTGAAGGAAAAATATTAACATGAATATATTTTGAAGGAAAAATATTAATATCAGTATATTTTAAGGAAAAATATTAAAATCAATATATTTTAAAGGGAAAATATTAACATGAATACCTGTTTGAAGAAAAAGTATAAACATCAATATATTTTGAAAATGAAAATATTAACATCAATATATGTTTGAAAGAAAAATATTAACATCAATATATGTTTGAAGAAAAATATAAACACCAATATATTTTGAAGGAAAAATATTAACATCAATATATTTTGTGGAAAAAATATTAAGTTCAGTACATTTTGAAGGAAAAAATCATAGCATAAATAAATTTTGAAGAAAACTATTAACATCAATATATGTTTGAAGGAAAATATTAACATCAATATATTTTAAAAGGAAAATTTTAATATCAATATATGTTTGAAAGAAAAATATTGACATCAATATATGTTTGAAGGAAAAAATGAACAATTATATATTTTGAAGGAAAAATACTACCATCATTATATTTGAAAGGAAAAGTATTACCATCAATATATTTTGAAGGAAAAATATTAACATTATTATATTTTGGAAATAAAAATATTAACATCAATATATTTTGAAGGAAGAATATTAAGATCAATATATGTTTGAAGGAAAAATATTAACACCAATATATTTTGAAGAAAAATTATTACTGTTAATATATGTTTGAAGGAAACATATTAACATTAATATATTTAAAAAAAAATTTTAACATCAATATATATTTGAAAGAAAAGTATTAACATCAATATATGTTTGAAGGAAAAAATGAACATCAATATATTTTGAAGGAAAAATACTATCATCAATATATTTTGAAGGAAATTTATTACCATCAATATATTTTGAAAGAAAAATATTAACATTAATATATTTGGAAATAAAAATATTAACATCAATATATGCTTGAAGGAAAAATATTAACATTAATATATTTTGATGGAAAATATTAATATCAGTATATTTTAAGAAAAATATTAAAATCAATATATTTTGAAGGAAGAAATTTAACATCAATATATTTTGAAGGAAAAAAATAAACATCAATATATTTTGAAAATGAAAATATTAACAGCAATATATGTTTGAAGGAAAATATAAACACCAATATATTATGAAGGAAAAATATTAACATCAATATAGGTTTGAAGGAAAAATATTAACATCAATATATTTTGAAGAAAAAATATTAAATTCAGTAAATTTTGAAAGAAAAAATCTTAGCATAAATAAATTACGAAGAAAAATATTAACATCAATATATGTTTGAAGGAAAATATTAACATTAGTATATTTTAAAAGTAAAATTTTAACATCAATATATGTTTGAAAGAAAAATATTAACATCAATATATATTTGAAGGAAACAAAATGAACATCAATATATTTTGAAGGAAAAATACTACCATCAATATATTTAGAAGAAAAGTATTACCATCAATATATTTTGAAGGAAAAATATTAACATTAATATATTTGGAAATAAGAATATTAACATCAATGTATTTTGAAGGAAAAATATTACCATTAATATATGTTTGAATGAAAAATATTAAAATCAATATATTTTGAAGAAAATATATTACCATCAATACATTTTAAAGGTAACATAAATATCAATATATGTTTCAAGCTAAAAAATATTAACATCAATATCTTTTGAAGGAAAAATATTACCATCAATACATTTTGAAGGAAAAATATTATCATCAATATATTTTGAATGTATCATATATATATCAATATATGTTTGAAGGAAAAAATATTAACATTAATACATTTTGAAGAAAAAAATATTTCTATTAATACAAGTTTGAAGAAAAAATATTATCCTTAATTTATTTTAAAGGAAAAAATATTAGCATCTATATAGTATTGAAGGAAAAATATTAACATAAATGCATGTTTGAAGGAAAAATATTAACATCAATATATTTTAAAGGAAAAAAATATTACCATCATTATGTTTGAAGGAAAAATATTAACATAAATATATTTTTAAGGAAAAATTCTACCATCAATATATTTTGAGGGAAAAATATTAACATTAATATATTTTGAAAGAAAAATATTACCATCAATATATGTTTGAAGGAAAAATATTAACATGGATACCTGTTTGAAGGAAACATATTGCCATCAATATATTTTGAAGGAAAAATATTAACATCAATATATTTTGAAGGAAAAAATATTGCCATCAATATATGTTTGAAGGAAAAATATTAACATGAATACCTGTTTGAAGGAAACATATTACCATGAATATATTTTGAAGGAAAAATATTAACATCAATATATTTTGAAGGAAAAAATATTGCCATCAATATATGTTTGAAGGAAAAATGTTAACATCAATGTATTTTTGAAGAAAAAATATTAACATCAATATATGTTTGAAGGAAAAATATTAACATCAATATATGTTCGAAGAAAAAATATTGACCTCAATATATTTTGAATGAAAAATGTTAACATCAATATATTTTTGAAGAAAAAATATTAACATCAATATATGTTTGAAGGAAAAATATTAACGTCAATATATATTCGAAGAAAAAATATTGACCTCAATATATTTTGAATGAAAAATGTTAACATCAATATATTTTTGAAGAAAAAATATTAACATCAATATATGTTTGAAGGAAAAATATTAACATCAATATATGTTCGAAGAGAAAATATTGACCTCAATATATTTTGAATGAAAAATGTTAACATCAATATATTTTTGAAGAAAAAATATTAACATCAATATATGTTTGAAGGAAAAATATTAAGGTCAATGTATGTTCGAAGAAAAAATATGGACCTCAATATATTTTGAATGAAAAATATTACCAGCAATAAATCTTTGATAAAAAACCGGCCCAACAATATAGCTTTCTCTAAACAAAAGTTACTTTACAAAAATATGTCAAAGAAACCTGATCTACAAACTCAATATTTTGCAATGAATATATATTCTATTAGCACAAAATATATTGTAACATCTTGTTGGCATAAAATAACATTTTGAGGTTGATATTCAGTAAAACCAAACAAAACAAAACAAACCAAGTTACATAGGGATCTTTACAAATTTTTCTAATAATTTCCACACACAGTGTTAAATCTAAAATACAGCTTTGTAACACTTTTTATTTTATAACGTTGCAAAAATAATCTGTATAAAGAATGAGAATAATTTCACCCGGATTTCATGGAAGCTATATATATATATATATCACTATTTTATCTTTTATGAGGCATCAAAATAAAAATAGAAAAAAAAAAAGAATAAAAAGTATAATTTAGAAATATATACATATATATATCTATATATAAAAGGCAAGATGTATGTGTGTGTGTGTCTGTTTATCTGTCTGCATGTCCTTTATACAAATCCACAATTTTTCTCACCAAACTTCACACAAATATTCTTTAGGCTGAGTCTGAGTTCCAGGACTATGGATTAGTTTTAAAGCTTTTATTACCCCCGAGCAACGCCGGGCTATAGTGCTAGTGTTATGCATAAAATACTGCTACGAGGATGCATTTATATACAAAAATAATATTAATAATGTCTAAAAGTTGAAGTAATGGACTCTATTGAGTCCTGCTTGTTACAAAAAAAAGTTTTTATTCAGAAAGTAGTCGTAAAAATAAGGAAATTAGAAAATTAGAAAGAGAACGTTTGGAAGATTGTAGAATGTTCCAAATTCATTACAAATTGTCGGTTGCTTATAACCAAGTTTCGTTAAAATTCGTTAATTTCCGTAACATGTTTATATATATATATATATATATATATATATATATAGAGAGAGAGAGAGAGAGCCGTGGAAAAGTATTAGAACAAGAACTATTTTATATTTTATGAGGCATCAAAATAAAGTTTAAAATCACCCCTGTCTAACATTTTGTACACTACCGGTAGTGTGCACCAGTATTAGAACAGGGGTGGTTTTCCTAAAAACCTCACTGAATTTCACATACAGGTTAAAAATCCAAACCTTTGTAAAAATTATTTAAATAAAAAGGAAGAGGAAGGAAATCTTTGGAATTTGAATTCCCCCCACAAAGCTCTGATCTTAATCATTTATTCTAGCTTAAAAAAATGATAAATCTAATGTTACTTCGCAAGACACACATTGGGAACAAATACAAGCTGCTTGGAAGGAGATACCATTAGATGATTGATGTCAATGCCTGACAGAATGAAGGCTTTAATCAAAGCAAAAGGCTATTATACTAAATATTAAATTTATTTTCTAACAAGTATTTTTTCTTGTTAAAGATTTTGTTGAGTAAATCAAATAAAATTACTTGAATTAAATTGTCTATTTTTTGTCAATATGCCTCATAAAAGATAAAATAGTTCTTGTCTTAATACTTTTGCACAGTACTGTATATATATATATATATATATATATTTACATACTAGGTGCGATTGGTAAATTGTCGCAATTATTTTATTATTTCTCAGCAAAAGTCTATCAAAGTAAATATAAAATTTATTTTGTAACAAGTACGTTTTTCTAGTTAAAGCATTTGTTGAGTAAATCAAATAAAATTACTTTAATTAAATTGTTTATTTTCTGTCAATATGCCTCGTAAAAGATAAAATAGTTCTTGTCCTAATACTTTTGCACAGTACTGTATATATGTGTGTGTATGTGTGTTTCGCTCGAGGATGCCAGACAACGCGAAAGACTAGCAATTTCTCATCGCAGATGCCAGCTCAAACACCGAGCAAAGTTTTATGTCAACACAAGATAAAATCGTAGATGATGGTGGATATTTTTATGTTAACTTGTAACGTCACTGAAGATGGCTCATGTGAGCTGAAAGCTTAGAACCAACTTAATAAAAAATTATACAAATGTTGGAGAATTTTCGTTATTATTTTCATCTGAAATTAAAGTCAAAATACGACGTTCAGAACGGCTCATGATTAAACATAATAGGCATTGTCTCTTATATTTAACAGCATATGTTTAGAAAATAATCTGCTACCTCGATATACTATATATATATATATATATATATATATATATAGAGAGAGAGAGAGAGATATGTATATATATATATATCTGTATATACATATATAGATATATGTATATATATATATTTACATACTAGGTGCGATTGGTAAATTGTCGCAATTATTTTATTACTTCACAGCAAAAGTCTATCAGAGTATATATATATATATATATATATATATATATATATATATATATATATATAAGACATATCAAATCAGTTGCCAGCTTCCCCTATGTTGTTAGGTGTTGCAGGTTTGAATCCTGCCGAATGGCACAGATTATCGTAACAAAATTTATCGGAAATAATCAGGCCGGGAGAAATAAACATATAAACATACTGTTTGATTAAAAACAGAATATCTACTCAAATACGTGTATTGATTAAAAATTATTTATAAATGGAACTTTGTCTGTGTGTGTGTGTGTGTGTGTGTCTGTGTGTCTGTGTGTGTCCGTTACCTATAGACTCTTAAATGGTTGAACTGATTTTCTTGAAAATTTACACAGTTGTACTATAAACATCTGTGAGTGTTCTTAGCTTAATTTTGTGTCGAGGTACCCCCAATAAATTTCGAAAATCAATAATCGAAAGAACCGGATTATAGAAGGAGTGGTCCGATTTTAATCAAATTTGATACGGTCATAGACAAAGACATAAGAAACGATATTCAGAAGTTTCAAGGTTGCAGTTCTTACAATAGTGAAGAAAATCGATAATATATATATATAAGGCAAGATGTTTGTGTGTGTGTCTGTTTATCTGCATCTATGTCATTATTTTTTTTTCAGTCATTTTATTTTAGTTTTTGCGTCGGGTTTGGCTCTAAGTAGGTATAATTGTAGTTCTTAGTCTCAGCCATGATACCATTTACTCAGAGGACTTATTTAGCCTTCAAAATTCAGTTTACGACCAAAAAAACTTATTTGATATCGATACCAGGAAATCAAAATTTGACTTACATCCATTCATATTTCTTTCAGTCTACGGTTTCGCTTTAACTGGAAACAACTATTGCTTTTTAGGCTTTGGTGCCAACGTCCAAAGAGTCTGAGCTCCAGGACCATGGATTAGTTTTAAAGATTTCATTAAACCCGAACAACGCTGGTCTATACTGCTAGTTATAAATGACACCCGAAAGATATTATTGACGTTTCTATAGCACATAAGGAGTAAAGACGACTTGGAATATTTGATACTCACAGGACAGATTAAATTAAAGTGGTTTGATTGATTGTCTAATTGACTTTGTAAGAAAAAGTTAGAATAACATTTATTGTGTGTATGGAGGGTTGGAGATAATAGTTATTTGTTGATACAAGGCTTACTAATTAATCCATTTCTAGGGGAAAAAGGTGGATTCCTTGCTTTCCTAAGAGTATTTGCGTGTAAATAAATATAAACAAACTCGGCTCTCCGACTGACAATTACAGCAGCTGTTATTTCCAAACAGTTACTAATTTAGTTCCTACAAAATAGTATTAATCCATATAATCGCCTCCATCCGTTGGTTAATTAGTAAGATTTTATCAGTATATCACTCTCTCAAAAAAATTCTAAATCTAAAATCGTTTCTAGGCTGAATAAATTGGGGAAAAAAATATGATATACTGTAAAAGAAAAATTCAGTCAATGTAATAAAGTCGGATATGTTACCAGTATTCTTTTTTAATCGTTTCAGCCCAAGCAAGGCGGTAACGCCACTGATGCGTAGGGTACTACATAAGAGTAAAAGATTAGATAGAAGGAGAGTTAAAAAAAAGAGATGAACCAGTTAGAAAATAGCAAGAGAAGGATGGGAATACAGGTGTGATGACAGTTGCAAAGGTAGAGAGAAAGGAAAAGTTATACAGGGTGATGTAGAAAGAATTAGAGTCAAGTGGTTACGAGATGGTTATTGACATTGCATTTAAATTTCTGGAGGTTGTAGCCGTCGGGAAAGCAATAATATGGAAGAGAGTTCCACAGGCGGGAAGTGCGAAAAAAGAAGCTGTTGGAGTAGAATTGTCAGCCGCATTTGGTTGATCTAACTGTTTATTTGGGGGACCCAGTTGCCAGTCTGGTTGCACGAGTAAACTCATCTGGCAGTGGCACCATTGACTTAAGTTCGTTGGACCAGAAGCCATGAAGTATTTGTAGAACAGACAGAGGGAAGCCACATCCCGTCGGTGAGAAAATGGCTGGAGGTGAAACGCCAAGTCAGTACCTACTGGAGGATTCATTTTTGGCCCCAGCTAAGCGATAATTTCGCTAAGATGCAAGGGGCTACCGGGAGTGAAATTGAATGAGAAGACATTACAATGAAACAGTAATACAATCGTAAATATATATAGAAATGGATGAACCTCTAACCTTGTTCAAACGACCGGAAGGAATATAAAATGGACGATAGGATAACTATCTACTCCTATTTGTGCTGTTGC
This sequence comes from Ascarosepion bandense, assembly GCA_037127315.1. Lineage (NCBI taxonomy): Eukaryota > Metazoa > Mollusca > Cephalopoda > Sepiida > Sepiidae > Ascarosepion > Ascarosepion bandense. The sequence goes on along the minus strand of JBBBDQ010001740.1, from coordinate 696,538 downwards.
TTTGTTTGGGTCATTATTTTATTTTATTTTTTTTTACACTGATGTTCAAGGTGTTTAAAGCCGAGAACCACTTGAGGTAGAGTGATATAGCAGAAGAGGAACAGATAATGTTGGAAACAGTTAAGAGGTGAAAATTGGAGTGATAGGGAAAGCATGCACTTGAGAGTGAGTTCCACTTTTGGCGGGAAGAAAGAAGACTTCGTTTAAACTTCATTGAGAGGCTCATCCCTTGTATCCTGTTTAGGATGCGGTTTCCGGTTTTCTCTGTTCTAATCTTTTCGCTCTTTTCTTTAATTTTTTTTTCAACTGGAGTAGATAGACTAAACTATCGCCCGGTTCACACTCCACCCACGTCTATTGAACAGGTTAAGAGGCGCATCCCTTGTTCCCTGTTTAGGATGCGGTTTCCGGTTTTCTCTGTTCTAATCTTTTCGCTCTTTTCTTTATTTTTTTTTCAGTTGGAGTAGATAGACTAAACTATGCCCGGTTCACACTCCACCCACGTCTATTGAACAGGTTAAGAGGCGCATCCCTTGTTCCCTGTTTAGGATGCGGTTTCCGGTTTTCTCTGTTCTAATCTTTTCGCTCTTTTCTTTAATTTTTTTTTCAACTGGAGTAGATAGACTAAGCTATCGCCCGGTTCACACTCCACCCACGTCTATTGAACAGGTGAAGAGGCTCATCCCTTGTTTCCTGTTTCGGATGCGGTTTCCGGCTCTTTCTTTTCCAATCTTTTTACTCTTACGTAGCCCCCTGCGCATCAGTGGTGTTATCGCTTGCAAGGGGTGATATGATTTAAAAAAATGTGTAAGGAAATATCGCCCGGTTCAAATTGGAGGAGATAGACTAAACTATCGCCCAGTTCACACTCCACCCACGTCTATTGAACTTGTGAAGTGGCTTATCCCTTGTTCCCTGGTTAGGATGTGGTCTCCGGCTTTCTCTTTTCCAATCTTTTTACTCTTACGTATCCCCCTACGCATCAGTGGCGTTATCGCCTTGCTTGGGGTGATAGGACTAAAAAAAAAAAAAAATGAAAAGAAATCGATAGGAAGAAATGGGGAATTAATGAAAGGGTAAAAGGAATTGTAAGAAAAAGACGAAGAAAAAAATGGATGTGAAAGGAATGTCAAACATGGTCAATGAGAAAGAAAAAGAGAGAAAAAAATTAAAAGAAAAAAAGAGAAAGTTATAGGACATGTCAGGAGGAGGGTAATAAACGGATGAGGATACTGAGGATGTGGGTGGAGTAGATGGAAAAAGAGCTTGAGAGAATGGATGCGAGTTAGTGTGATAGGAGATGTCTATTGACCTTACATTTAAATTCCTGGAAATCGTAGCTGTCATGGAAGCAAGTATATCGAAGGGAATTCCACAGGTGGGAAGTGCGTGAAAAGAAGCTGTTAGAGTAGAAATTGCGGTTACACTTTATCGGTTTCACTGTAAAAGGGTGGGACCTAGTTGCTAATCTAGTAGCTCGTGTAAATTCAGACCTAGGAAGCACCAGTGGTCTAAGTTCATTGGAGCAGAAGCCGTGAAATTATTTATAAAAGAAGCACAGGGAGGCCACTTCACGCCGGTGAGAGAGTGACTGCAGAGAAAAAAAAAGAAGAAGAGAAACAATGATAGAATGATAAAAAGAAAGGATAAAGGGTAAAATTGAAAGAAGATTTAAAAAATGGAGCAAAGAAATCAAACAGAATGAAAGAATAACAGAGAAAGATATAGAAAAGAATGAATATCAAGAAGAAGCAAACGAGAAAAAGGTTAAGAAAGAAAAGAAATAAATGAAGGAGAAAGAAAGAGGAAAAGTGGAAGACGATGGAGAAAACAAGAATGAAAAACGAAAAGAAAAATATTATTGAGGAACTGGTCAATAATATGAATTTGGCAGAAATGACTGCTAATTGCGGCAGAGATATCTTATTTATTCGGTGACAAATGCGTCAAGAAAAATTATAATTTCATGTCTATCTTATTTATTACCAATCGATAGATAGATATGAACAGACATAGATAGATAGATACATAAATATGAACAAAGATAGATAGATAGATAGATAGATAGATAGATAGATAGATCTGAACAGACATAAATAGATAGATACATAAATATGAACAAAGATAGATAGATAGATAGATAGATAGATAGATAGATAGATAGATATGACAGACATAGATAGATAGATAGATAGATAGATAGATAGATAGATAGATAGATAATGAACTCATATAGATAGATAGATAGATAGATAGATAGATAGATAGATAGATAGATAGATATGAACAGACATAGATAGATAGATAGATAGATAGATAGATAGATAGATAGATATGAACAGACATAGATAGATAGATAGATAGATAGATAGATAGATAGATAGATAGATAGATAGATAGAACAGACATAGATTGATAGATAGATAGATAGATAGATAGATAGATAGATAGATAATGAACTGATATAGATAGATAGATAGATAGATAGATAGATAGATAGATATGATATGAACAGACATAGATAGATAGATAGATAGATAGATAGATAGATAGATAGATAGATATGATGATAATGAACTGATAGATAGATAGATAGATAGATAGATAGATAGATAGATAGATAGATAGATTGAAAATGACGCCAGTTTATCACTCTGATAACAGGTATTATGAGGTTAAATCATTTTTTTTCTGTATCTCTTTTTATTGACAATGCATAATGTTCCATAAAAATGTCACGGACCGCTTAGGTCACGAACAATTCAAATCCACTTAAAAAAGCAAAAATCAAGTTACATTTATCTATTGACTTGTTTATTTTTTATTTTTTTTATTGTTTTTACCTCCCACTGAAGTCATTAATAATTTGAGTAAAAGACGCAGAAAATATCGAATTGTTGGGGAATTTTATTACGGCGCGATCGATTTTACTTCGGTTTCTTTCAATGGGAAGGCCCCGGAAAGTCTCCAACAGTCGAAAAGAAAGTGCATCATTAAATGATAAACATTAAAATACGTTTGTAATGATTTCGAAATTGGCCAATTTTGGGCTTTCGTATAAGATGCATTAAACCTTATGAAAGAATTCATATCCCTAAAAAGCAAAAAACAAAAAAATATACTTATGTTTTTTAGTTTTCGTATAATGTTTTACAGAGCTTAGATTCTTGCAGAATTTTGCAACGTGTGCAGTCACGATACTCCACGATTACCTGTCCTTTGTCGATCAAGCTCATTTGACTATCCCAGCTTTTGATGTTGTGTTGATCCTAGTGTTATAGTTAAATGCGTTTCAAGTTTTGTAGATGCTTGGTGGGTAGAATCATAGATTTTAGGGATTTGGTGTTAAGAATGATAAAGTGGGGTTAGTGAAAAGGTTCAAGTTTTTCTTTTGTTCTTCCCTAATGTACGAGGGTGTGTTGAAAAGTTCATAGGCTGACTATGGAGAAGGTGATGCTAGAACTGTGAAACCTTGTAGGCGTTAAGTTCAACTTTTCTTAATAATTGCATTGTTTCTTTCCAGGGACAAGAGTGGGCTGAACTATTAGTAGGCTGACTGTGAAGGAGTAATGCTAGAACTGTGAAACCTTGCAGGCGTTAATTTCAACTGTTAGTTTTATGAGTCGTGTCTATTCACGGCATTGGCGATCAGGGTTTTCTACAAGACCTTCTCCTTTGTAGCTCTTTAGTAAATTTTGTCTTTTCGTTATAAGTGCGTTGTGGTGCATTGAATTTCGACTCGGAACAACAAATTAGGGAGACGAGTTCGAATTCTACTTAAATTCCTTGCATCCACTTACGCACAAATAACCTTGAGAAATGTGTTAATCCGTCTCTTCCCTCCAGTTACGGGTAAAATAATAGGACAGATTGGGTTCTATAGCCTTGGCAGGCAAAGAGTCAGTCTACCGCAGAAAGCAATGGCAACCTACTGCGGGATAATCTTCTGCCCAGGCAGTCATGTCCCTTTCGAGACATGATCGCCCAAAGCGTGTATCACGTATGGCACTTAGCTGACTGAATGAATATAATAGTTGGAAACGTAAGTAAAGCTTTTACTGGGCAAAAAGTAGGGGATCAGTTTTCTATTGTGATTAAGTAATAAACTGATCCCCTACTAATTACTGCTTATTGATACACTCTGTCTCTTCTCCCTTCAGCTATATTTTAAAGAGCAGGATAGAAAATCCTTTGCTTAATCGGTCATGTCTCTTTCGAGACATAATCGCCCAATGCGTGTATCACGTATGGCCTTTAACAATCTGATTTATAACTTTTTTTCACTATTCATTTACTCCAGCTCATTCTTCTTCTTCTCCTTCTATGTGCGGTGTCTCTCCAAGACCTTAATGATCATGGCTCTTACAATTTTCTCTTCATTGTAGCTCATTCTTCTTTTGTGTGTCGTGTCCATTCGGGAGAGGGAATCATGACTTTCCACAATTACTACAAAGAGCTCAGTGTAATTAAATTTATTTGAAGAGTTAATATTTGTTGCATAATAATTCCTATCTAACCGCATAATGGAGGTTTTCTTGAATGGGCACGCCTCCACATCCTACTTTACAAACGCTGGTGTCCCTCAGGGCTCTATCCTAGGCCCGACGCTCTTCCTTATTTTCATAAATGATCTCCCAGACGTGATCAAGTGCCAAGTAGGCATCTACGCAGATGACACCACAATTTACTCCCACATGTCAGAGGTCTGACAAGGTGGGTAAACATAACCTCGCTGATGATCTTGAGAGGGATCTTTTTTTTTTTTAAATCATATCACCCCGAGCAAGGCAGTACATGTTTCAGGCCCTTGAGGAGTCCGGCGAGGCTCCTGCTGTTGCTGTGGACATTTCCAAGGCTTTTGATAGGGTTTGGCACGCTGGTCTTCTCTGCAAGCTACGGGGTTACGGTATTACCGGACGGTTGCTGGATCTGATCCAATTTTTTCTAAATAACCTCATAATGAAGGTCATCTTGAATGGGCATGCCCCCACATCCTACTCTACAAACGCTGGTGTCCCTCAGGGCTCTATCCTAGGCCCTACACTCTTCATTATTTTCATAAATGATCTTCCAGATGTGATCAAGTTCCAAGTAGGCATCCACGTAGATGACACCACAATTTACTCCCACATGTCAGAGGTCTGATAAGGTGGGTAAACATAACCTCGCTGATGATCTTGAGAGGGATCTTTTTTTTATACTCAGACAGGCAGTGCGGCTTCCGCTTCGCCAGGTCCACGGCCGACATGCTAACGACCATCACGGAGTACATGTACCAGTCACTTAAGAAGTCCGGCGAGGCTTGAGCTGTTGCTCTGGACATCTCCAAGGCTTTTGAAAGGGTTTGGCACGCTGTCCTTCTATGCAAGCTACGGGGTTATGGTATCATCTTTCCTATCTAACCGAATAATGAAGGTCATCTTGAATGGACATGCCTCCACATCCTACTGTACAAATGCCGATGTCACTCAGGGTTCTATCCTAGGCCCGACGCTCTTCCTTATTTTCATAAATGATCTCCCAGACGAAATCAAGTGCCAAGTAGGCATCTACGCAGATGACACCACAATTTACTCCAGCATCAGTAAGAAATCAGGCGTGAGGGACAAACATAACCTCCCTGCTGATCTGGAGAGGGATCTACATTCTGTGGTGGAATGGGGTAAGAAATGGCTTATAAATTTCAATGCGTCTAAAATAAAGCTGCTGTCTGTCAATCATCACAGGCAAGCTCTCCTGCCTGAAGCAATACACTGCGCTTCCTCGGCCTTACCCTATCTTCCGATCTCAAGTGGAACCACTACATTGAATCAATAGCTAAATCCACTGCTAGGAAGGTTGGGGCACTCTGTCGGGTAAGGACCTTCCAACGAACTTAAGTCACTGGTGCCCCTGCAACAGGTGTTTACTCGTGCAACCAAACTGGCAACAGCGTCCCACCCATTCACATTTAGATCAACCAAATGCAGACGACAATTCTACTTATGCATTTTTTTTCTCGCACTTCCCGCCTGTGGAACTCGCTTCCATATTCTTGCTTTCCTAACGGCTAGAACCTCCAGGAATTTAAATGCAATGTCAAAACAACTGACACTAGTTCTTTCTACACCACCCCGTATGTTTTAAATTTAAACAACTGACACCACCCCGTATAGCTTTTCCTTTCTCTCCACCTTTGCAACTGTCATCACACCTGTATTCCCATCATTAACTGATTCGTCTTTCTCTTTACTCTCCTCCTAGCTAATATTTTACTCTTATGTAGCCCCTTGCACATCAGTGACATTACCACCTTGCTCGGTGTGATACGATTAAAAAAATATATATCATAAAAGGCGTCCATAAAATTCATGTACACTTTTAAAAAGTTATAACTTTATTCGTATTTGCGATAGAAATAATTCGTAAAAATAATTAGAAAGAAATAAATTTATATTTTTTAAGATTTTATTGAAATTTCATTTAAGTTTCCACATGTCCTCCATCATTAGCAATATACAATGGCTAATACGATTTTGCAGTTCACGGAAAACATTTGCCAATGGATTTACAGTGATATAGCCTTTATACAGAGTGTCCATAATGTTTATGTGCACTTTAAAAAAATTATAACTTTATTTGCCTTTGCGATAGAAATAATTTGTAAAAAGGATTAGAAAGAAGTAAATCTATATGTTTTAAGGTTTCATTCAAATTTTATTTAAGTTTCCACATGTCCTCCATCTTTAGCAATACAAAGGGTAATACAATTTTGCAGTTCACGGAAAACATTTGCCAATGGATTGACAGTAATGCCTGAAATCATATTAGTTATTTTAGCTTTCAAATCTTCTAATGACCTAGATTTGGCTGCATACACAATTTTTTTTCACATGTTCCCATAAAAAGAAATCTAACAGATGCAAATCTGGTAAACGTGAAGGCCAATAAAATGATCCACTCCTTCCGATCTATCTGTTTACTTATCTAAAATTTGTTGCAAATTTTGTGGTAAAGAATTATTCAATAACTATACTTAAAATTAGGTACATTAACCAGAATGAGGGACTGTATAAGTGACATTGAGGAAATAACGAACAAAATAAGGAAATCAGGAGAGAAAGACAGAACTAATAGAGAATGGTGAAAGGTGCAAAAGGAAGGCCCCAGGTTTAAAAGTCAGAAGCAAAGTATAGTCATAAACACCTTTTGATGACTTGGCGTTTGGGTTTAGCAAAGAGGAAGTGTGTGTGTATGTGTGTGTCCGTTACCTATAGACTCCGAAACGGCTAAACCGATTTTCTTGAAAATTTACACTGTTGTACTATAAGCGCCTGCGAGTGTTCTTAGCTAGGTTATGTGTCGAGGTACCCCCGATAAACATCGAAAATCGATAATCGAAAAAAATCGGGTAATAGAAGGAGTGGTCTGATTTTAATCAAATTTGATACACTCATAGACAGAGACATAAGAAATGATATTCAGAAGTTTCAAGGTTGCAATTCTTACAATAATGCAGAAAATCGATAATATATATATATATATATATATATATAAGGCAAGATGTTTGTGTGTGTCTCTGTTCATCTGCCTGTATGTCTGTATTTTTTTCATCTCTTTTATTTTAGTTTTTGCTTCGGGTTTGGCTCTAAGTAGATATAATTGTAGTTCTTAGTCTCAGCCATGATATCATTTACTCAGAGGACTTATTTAGCCTTCAAAATTCAGTTCACGACAAAAAAACTTATTTAATATCGATAGCAGGAAATCAAAATGTGACTTACATCCATTCATTTTTCTTTCAGTCTACGGTTTCGCTTTAACTGGAAACAACTATTGCTTTTTAGTCTTTCCTGCCAACGTCCAAAGTGTTTGAGCTCCAGGACCATGGATTAGTTTTAAAACTTTCATTACACCCGAGCAACGCTGGGCCATGCTGCTAATCTGTATTAGTGAAAGACAAGGCTGTAAATTTTGGCTTTCTTTAAAAAGATGGTGAAATCCTGTACTTACGCGTAAGAGTTATTTAAAAAATGTTTTTTTTATTTTTTGTTTTAAAGTAGAATTTCAACCTAAGTTTTTAGAAAAAACCTTAATTAGGTCACAATTTCTAGTATGAAATAAAGATAAAATTAGAGATAAAAATTGAACGAGAGAGATCATACAGTTAAAAGTGAAAATCATGATACTAAGGTTCATACTATAAACGGTTTATCGTTTCTAGAGGTCCGAACTTTAGATTGCGTAATTTTAGCATGATTGTAAGGTTAATACTTTAATATGTTTAAGATTTTATGTAGTTTCATGCCTCTGATATAGTAGTATGTCACTTCTCATGTATTTAATGATTTCAATTTTTTCTTGTAGACAAAAGAAACATGGTTCCTTTACCGATCTAGATGTTCTAGCCTATTTGAAGAATTTCCATTTAACATTAGATGATTTACTTTCATTTTTTAACTTCATAAAATATTTAGAAAGTGATGTCATATTTTGTTTGTTCTTATTATTGAAGGATGAGAGTTGATTGTAGAAGCGCTTTTAAAAAATGTTCATTGTATTTCCGATATAAATTTTAGCATCCGTCGGGTTCTCCACTGATGAAATTGAACACATATAGACCAGGGATTTTGTTAAACATTTATTAGGTAATGGGCATTGGTTCGGGTTTCTAGAATTAAATGAGGTATTGTTATGGGGAAAGTGACATGGTTGTTAGATTTATTTTTGTTGTTATGAGGAGAGAAGGAAATGAGAGAAGATGAGCGATAAATAGAGAGGGGTATGAGAGACAGCATAACCGGCGAAGTGGCAGGGCTTTTTTGACACTTTGGCTTGGAATTGGTAGTGGATAAAAATATTTGTTTTAGTCGAGTATTTAAACTTAATATAAAATTAAAGGATGTATATTTCTTTGTTATTTATTTATTTATTTATTTATTTATTTTTTGTTAAAAGGGATTTCAACCTAAATTCTTTAGAAAACCCTTAATTAGGTCACAATTTCTAGTATGAAATAAATATAAAATTAGAGATAAGAATCTAACGAGAGAGATCATACAGTCAAAAGTGAATATCGTGGTACTAAGATTAATACTATAAAAGATTTATCTTTGCTAGAGGTCTGAACTTTAGCTTTTGTAATTTTAGCATGATTGTAAGTTTAGTTCTTTAATGTGTTTGTAATTTACTGTAGGATATGAAGGATATATATATATATATATATATATATATATATATATATATGTGTGTGTGTGTGTGTGTGTGTGTGTGTGTGTGTGTGTGTGTGTTTAGGCATCAAATTTTCTTTTAGATATGTCAGATTAAATAAATTGCAAGCATTATGTCTGTTTATTTTTAATAAAATCTGTTCATACTCACGGATAATCTTTCGCCTATTACAATTAAAAGATGTCAGAAATGAGCTTTAACGTTGACAGACATTATTTTCATTCATTTTCATTCATTTCTCAAGGTTTTTTTTTTTTTTTTGTAACCATATCACCTCGAGCAAGGCGGTAACGCCACTGATGCGCAGGGGTCTACGTAAGAGAGAAAAGATTGGAAAAGAGAAATCTGAAAACCAAATCCTAAACAGGGAACAAGGATGACCTTTACACGTTTAGTCTATCTAATCCAATTGAAAAGAAAAGATTGGAAAAGATTGGAAAAGAGAAAGCCGGAAACAACATCAAAGTACTTTCAACCTCTTCCCAAGATCATCTTCAGGGGAGTGAGTTATGGAAACAAATGTAACCGGACAAATGTGTTGCTAATAATTACTGTACATTTTTCTGCTTCAAATATAACGGTTGACAAACGGCTAGCGTTCATTAGAAGGTGGATATTATCCAAAATTTCATGGTCATGCACATGTTAAAGCCTTAAAAAAATATGTGCATGAAAATGACATTACAACATGTAAAAAAAATCCCATTTTGGATAATTTTCTAAAAAAAAAACGTTTTTCACCGTTTCGTGCTATTTTATCTACAACTACTTAACTGACTAGATTAGGTAATATTTAAATTTATATATTTATATAATTCCCTAAATTTTGTAACAGTAAATCCCCTGATCAGGTACTATTAACAGTACCGAAACACGGCAGCTCTTGTGTAGCTTTAAAAAAAAGTTTTTATTATAAATGTAATTTTTCTTTAAAGCTTTTAAAACCTTAATCAACAGCCAAGAATCCAAGACAAGAACAGACTAAAATTCAAAGAAATGTGGACACATTTATTTAGGGAGAAAAGAAAGTACACTTTTTTTTAATCATTTTACCCCAAACAAGGCAAATCTACTACTACTGTTGCGCAGTGTGTTACATAGGGGAAAGTGATGAGAAAGCCGGGTTAGTTATAGGAAATTTCAGAATGAGAGTAATAGAGGGATGAAAACACCGAGAATGGGGGTGGAGTAGATGGAAAAAACAGCTTCACAGAATGGATGCGAGTTAGTGAAATAGGAGATGTCTATCGACCTTACATTTAAATTCCTGGAGATTGTAGCTGTCGGGGAAGCAAGTATATGGAAGGGAGTTCCACAGGTGGGAAGTGCGAGAAAAGAAGCTGTTAGAGTAGAAATTGCGGTTACATTTTATCTGTTTCACTGTAAATGGGTGGGACTTAGTTGCTAATCTAGTCAGTCAGTTAAGTGCCATACGTGATAAACGCTTGGGCAATCATGTCTCGAAAGAGATATGATTGACTGGGCAGAAGGTTATCCCGCATTAGGTTGTCATTGCTTTCTGCGGTAGACTGGCTGTTAACCAAGGCTATAGAACCCAATGTGTTCTATTATTTAACCCATAACTGAAGAGAAGAGACTGATTAATACCTTTCCCAAGGGTATTTGTGCGCAAGTGAATGCAAGGAATTCAACTGAAATTCGAATTTCCCGCGAATCTAGTAGCTCGTATAAATTCATACCTAGGAGGCACCAGTGATCTAGATTCATTGGAGCAGAACCCATGAAAGTATTTATAGAAAAGGCACAGGGAAGCCACATCACGCCGGTGAGATAGCAACTGCAGCTGAGTGATACTGGAAGTTAACAAGTCAGTGAAAAATACAATTGTAAAAAAATTAAAAGAAATAAAATGAAACGTTATATTTAAATTATACCCTAATTATATACAAATACTAGCAGTAAAGCCTGGCGTTGCTCAGGTGTAATGAAAGCTTTAAAACTAATCCATGGTCCTGGAGCTCAGACACTTTGGACGTTGGCCCGAAAGACTAAAAAGCAATGGTTGTTTCCAGTTAAAGCGAAACCGTAGACTGAAAGAAAAATGAATGGATGTAAGTCAAATTTTGATTTCCTACTATCGATATCAAATAAGATTTTTTGTTGTAAACTGAATTTTGAAATTTTGAATAAATGGTATCATTGCTGAGACTAAGAACTACAAGTATACCTACTTAGAGCCAAACCCGAAGCAAAAACTAAAATAAAATGGCTGAAAAAATACAGACATACAGGCAGATAAACAGACACACACACCAACATCTTGCCTTTTATATATTTATATATTATTGATTTTCTGCACTATTGTAAGAAGTGCAACCATGAAACTTCTGAATATCGTTTCTTGTGTCTTTGTCTATGAGTGTATCAAATTTGATTAAAATCGGACCACTCCTTCTATAACCCGATTTTTTCGATTTTCGATGTTTATCGGGGGTACCTCGACACAAACCTAGCTTATAATACTCGTAGACGCTTATAGTATATACAACTGTGTAAATTTTCAAGAAAATCGGTTTAGCCGTTTCGGAGTCTATAGGTAACGAACACGCACACATAGACACACACACAGGCACACACACAGAGACAAAGTTCTATTTATAAATAAGTTTAGATATCAATTGTTTATCAAGATGTCCGTGCGTAGAGGTATTTATTGACGATCTGAATAATTCCCAGTTTTCTACCAAACATGTAGGGATACCTTTTAAGATAGGGATTATTTTTAGCGTCCGGCAAATGTCGAAATAAAGAGTTAGGTGGTCTGATTTGTCAATATCAATGGAATGTAACGGGAAAATGTAGGTAGGGCAGGAAGTCAGTTCGGGTAATGTTAGTGTTCGTTTACATACTGATACTGTGATAGTTTTAGTTTTCTTTTTATATATATATATATATATATATATATATATAATCGTGTGGCCTCAAGCATGGCATTTTACTGCCACTGTTTTGAAGAGGGTTACATAGGAGGAAAATTATGAGAAAGAGTGACAGGTTATATAGAAGGTGTCAGGAAGCGGGTAAGAGAAGGATGACTGTAGCCATAAAGTGAGGGATCAGTTTATATATTGATTGTAATGTAGAATTGATCCCCCACTTTATGTCCACATTATAATAGTAAAGAATTTTTTTTATAATCATATCGCCCCAAGCAAGGCATTTTACTGCCACTGTTTTGCTGGGGGGTTATATAGGAGGAAAGTTATAAGAAAGAGTGACATGTTATATAGAAGGTGTCAGGAAGTGGGTAAGAGAAGGATGACTGTAGTCATAAAGTGAGGGATCAGTTTATATATTTATTGTAACTTAGAATTTATCCCCCACTTTATATCCACATTATAATAGTAAAGAATTTTTTTATCATAATCATATCGCCCCAAGCAAGGCATTTCGGTGCCACTGTTTTGCAGGGGATTACGTAGGAGGAACGTTATGAGAAAGAGTGACAGGTTACTGATGTCGGAAAGGGACAATGAGAAGGAAGAGAATAATGATGAGAGTGGGGTGGACGGAGAAAAAGCACGAGAGAGAGAATGTAAGTTAGTGAGACAGGAGGTGACTATTGGCTTTACATTTAAATTATTGGAGATTATAGCTGTCGGGAAAGCAAGTATGCGGAAGGGAATTCCACAGGCGGGAAGTGCGAGAAAAGAAGCTATTGGAGTAGAATTTGCGTTTACAATTTATCAGTTTCACAGTAAAAGGGTAGGACCTAGTTGCTAATCTTGTAGCTCGTGGAAATTCCTATAAAGGGTGTACCAGTGTGCTAAGTTAATCGGAACAGAAGCCGTGAAAGTATTTGTAGAAGAGACACAGGGAAGCCACATTGCGCCGGTGAGAACGTGACTATATCTGAGCTGCCAAGTAGGCATCGATTACATTAGAGATTCTCCGATGGATTTTGTCAAGGACACCCAGGTGGATAGCAGGAGCACCCGACTACATATGGCAGCAATATTCAATGCACGGGCGGATGGTAGATTTGTATATGTACAGGATTGTTTCGGACGGGAAAGACTTTCTGGCCCTACACAGAGAACCGTCATTCTTAGCAGCGGAATTAGCTATGGAGTCTGTATAGTCATTACACTTGAGTTCTGAAGTGAGAGTTAATCCGAGGAGGCGCAGTGTTCTACTTTCAGGGAGAGAAGCCTGATCAATATTAATGAGCGGGAAGAACGATTGTCTGTGATTAGTATTTATTTATTTATATCCGATGTATATTACCGATTTTGAAGAGACAAGACTCGTTCCTAATTGAGGTCCGCTCTTTTGACGATATCTGTCGTCTGGAATATTACTATGGGGAAATAGTGACACGCCCTGACATTTTCGCCGAAATCATTTTGTCAGTCGCTAAATTATCTTTTGGCGACAAATCAGCTTTACAATTAGGGTCATCGACAGCTATGTGCGGTAAGGCGCGCTGACATTTTCATAGCCAAACACTTCTGTTTTGCTGTTCAGTAAATACAGATTTTGGGAAGTGAAAATTGTTCCTATAACTCGATATTTCTTGCAGGATTTTTGAAGATGCATCCAAAGCGACAGTCATGATCCGGGAACTGCCGATTCTCAGTTAAGCAACGTCGCCTCTGATCTGTATTTAGCCCACCTCTTGGTAAAAAAAAATAGGCACTTTAAACAGAACGATGTTCTATACCTTTTCAACTTCATCTTTTAAATATTTTTTTTTAGGAACGTTTAAATTCTTTTATATCTCTTTTAAGTAAAAATAAAAGAATAAATATTAAATTTATTAATAATATATTAATTCTCAATTTTTTTTTTTAATCTTATCACCCCAAGCAAGGCGATAACGCCCCTGATTCGCAGGGGACTACGTAAGGGTAAAAAAAATAGAAAAGAGAATGCCGGAAACCACATCCTAAACAGGGAACAAGGGATAAGCCTCTTAACCTGTTCAATAGACGTGGGTGGAGTGTGAACCGGGCGATAGTTTAGTCTATCTACTCCAATTATTTGAAGTTGATTATTCCAATTTGAAGTTGATTGATGTGGTTTTTCCAATTTGAAGTTGATTGATCCATTTTGAAGTTTATTAATTAGTTTATTAGTTTGAGACTGAAAGTCTAATAAAGCTACTGCGTAATCTTTACGTTTCGCCTTATTGACATTATTATTGGCAGCTTCTGGTTCATAATAAACCGCTTTTAAAGTAAAGGTCACGGAGTCCAAGTGCTTCTCATGCATTCTTTCGTCACACGAGCCTTATACTTTTCGACCAACTTATTTACAATGTCTTGAAGAGTGACCCTAGGAGAGTTTTCAATTAATTCGACCATCAAATTCTTATGATCTTGCGTAATCTTATATTTGTTTTGCTTCTATCCAGTTCTCTTATCAGTATCCTGGTCTAACCTACGTTAGAGGCACACCAATTGTTCTTGCCCGGCCTTTCCAATTTCCTGCTGCGGCATGTGCAGCTAAAATCTGGGCCTTTTTTTGCTAGCCACAGTTTTCTTGAGGCAAGTTCTCTTTGGAGCTGTTGCTAATTCTTCAGCAATTTTTGTTGAGGTTTCTCCAGCATCATCGTCAATCATCATTTTTGCCCATACGGAATTTTCTCCTCCTACTTTGACTGTAGGCTCACCCAATGCTTTCTTAGCCTCTAAGTTGTTTGTATTTTGTCTTTTTTTTTCTTCATCTATATAATGAAGACGAACTGTCACTTTCTTTACTCATGGGGTAAATTAATTAAAAAAATAATTTTCAATTTACCAAAAAAATGTCTCAATTGGAAGTTGTTTATTACAATTTGAAGTTCTTTATTCTTATTTTGAAGTTGATTGTTTTTAGGTTTTTGAGATTTTCTCAATTTGAAGTTGATTGTTCCATTTTGAAGTTGATTGATCCAATTTGGAATTGATTAATCTTTTTACTTGAAAATACGTCAATTTTGAAGTAGACTATTACCATTTTCAAGTTCAAAAGGAATAGTTTTTTATTAAAAATCAGACTAATATCTGCCCTGTGTCTTTACTAAAATCGGACGTGCGTCTAGCGTTTGTTGATTCACTGCGACGTTTATATTATAATAGAATTTCAGAAAGTAAGTCTCGTTACCCGGAAAAGTAAAAACACATAAGAGAAAATTTATTTGCATCAACATAAAGAGAAAATCTGTGGCACTTCAGTTAAATAGAGGTCCTGATATTGCTATAATTTCAGGAGATAAATATTTGCATTATAATCGAAAATAGTTGCCTTAAAATGCGTCATGCTTCGTGAGGGGAAAGTAAATATAGTAGGTGAATTGAAATGCGATGTCTGGGATCGAAACCAAAAATAAAGTTGATGTAGTAGCATATATCTATTAGTATTTTTACAAGGCCGAAAGGTGGGGGGGGGTTGAGATGAGGTTGGTACTCTTTTACTATCCTATCCCTAGCTAATCAGATTCACTCATTTCAATTTCTTCATTCACAACTACAACCCATCCATCACCACCCAATCCTTCTCGCACCACAATACCGCATATTTACAGTGGCACCTAAAAAAAGGGGGAAAACAAAACCGGTAAGATTAAAAGTTGCTTCTATGTCTTTTTTTTTTTTTTTTTTTTTGCCAGCCAAAGTTTTCTTGAGGCAAGTTCTCTTTGGAGCTAATTCTTCTTCAGCTTCTTTTGTAGAGGTGTCTCCAGCACCATCATCAATCATCATTTTTGCCCATACGGAACTTTCTCCTCCTACTTTTACTGTAGGCTCACCCAGTGCTCTAAATTGTTTGTATTTTGTTTTTTTCTTCATCTATATGATGAAGACGAACAGTCACTTGCCTTACTGATGGAGTAAATTAAGTGAAAAAATAATTTTCAATTTACCAAAAAAATATCTCAATATGAAGTTGTTTATTCCAATTTGAAATTGTTTATTCTTATTTTGAAGTTGATTGTTTTTAGGTTTTTGACATTTTCTCAATTTGAAGTTGATTGTTTCATTTTGAAGTTGATTGTTTCATTTTGAAGTTGATTGTTTCATTTTGAAGTTGATCGATTCAATTTAAAGTTGATTAATTCATTTTGGGGTGATTCATCTTTTTACTTGAAAATAACTCTATTTTCAAGTTGATTATTATCATTTCGAGGTTGAAAAGGTGTAGAATATAATTTATACGGCATTCGATCTGTGATCAAAGTAAATAATGCAACGGGTCCGACGAAATCTAATCCTGCAGCCCTTTTCTTATTAGACTATAAGATGTGGGAGTTGTAATATTGACCCATAAGTATTCCATGCCTCCTCTAATATAAAAAAGAATGGCGGGAATGTCAGTTAAACAAGGCTTTTTTGGTTTTCAAGTCAAGATGAAAGCATTGTACCTGTTCTCAGTTTAGATGGCAGAAGGTGTCTGACTCTGAGAATTCCAAACCCGCGGATATATGACGCTATTGCACTAAGAGAGATAGGGTTGAGCTCTTTTTGTTATTGATATTTATTTACCCGTATAGTCTACCCACATATCAAAAAATTCGTGCTGCATTCTGCTTTAGTTGTAGTGGCGGGGGTCAAGTAAATCAAATTGAATAGAGGTATTTGTTCTTTTGCTCTGTGCAGGTTATAGAAAGAGTTTTCCGATATGTCTGATCACAACAAAAACGGCAACCCCACCTTCATTATACTCGGTGGTATATCGACACCAGCGTAACACTGGTCATGGGGACTGGTCAATTTACTTACCACCATGTAAAGGGGATATTGAACATATTTCGCGAACTTCAAACTTAGATCAAAACGTACTGTTTTATTTTTTCCTTGCGGTGTTCTAACTGTTTGATTATTCACGGTTTTGCAAGGAGGGAAGCGTTGCACACCCTTTCGACAACGGGTACGACAAAAAATATGAAGGGGGTAAAGGATAAGTATTATTGATAACAAGAGAACGTGGAGGGTCATGATCGCAAATAATTTGAAGGAATATTGCACAGAAAAAAAGATAAAAAAGAAGCATTTGATTAAAAATGGAAATAGAGATTAAAGATTTTTGTATAAATTTCCGAGATAAATTTGTGTCGTTGATTTCTTGATTTCTTTTTTTTTTCAGTCTACCAACCTTTTGTGCATAATTTAAAACTGAAATGATTTGGATTAGAAAAAATATTTGCTAGTGAATATTACATCAGAAATTATTTTGAGAATAAAAAATGATATAAGATACGAGGGTCATTCAATAAATAAGGTGAATTTTTCGGTATAAGGACATCTACGAGGGTCATTCAATAAATAAGGTGAATTTTGCGGAATAAGGACTTCTACGAGGGTCATTCAATAAATAAGGTGAATTTTGCGGAATAAGGACTTCTACGAGGGTCATTCAATAAATAAGGTGAATTTTTCGGCATAAGGACTTCTACGAGGGTCATTCAATAAATAAGGTGAATTTTTCGGTATAAGGACTTCTACGAGGGTCATTCAATAAATACGGTGAATTTTTAGGCATAAGGACTTCTACGAGGGTCATTCAATAAATAAGGTGAATTTTTCGGCATAAGGACTTCTACGAGGGTCATTCAATAAATAAGGTGAATTTTTCGGTATAAGGACTTCTACGAGGGTCATTCAATAAATAAGGTGAATTTTTCGGTATAAGGACTTCTACGAGGGTCATTCAATAAATAAGGTGAATTTTTAGGCATAAGGACTTCTACGAGGGTCATTCAATAAATAAGGTGAATTTTTCGGTATAAGCACTTCTACGAGGGTCATTCAATAAATAAGGTGGATTTTTCGGTATAAGGACTTCTACGAGGGTCATTAAATAAATAAGGTGAATTTTTCGGTATAAGGACTTCTACGAGGGTCATTCAATAAATAAGGTGAATTTTGCGGTATAAGGACTTCTACGAGGGCCATTTAATAAATAAGGTGAATTTTTCGGTATAAGGACTTCTACGAGGGTCATTCAATAAATAAGGTGAATTTTTCGGCATAAGGACTTCTACGAGGGTCATTCAATAAATAAGATGAATTTTTTCTCATAAGGACTTCTACGAGGGTCATTCAATAAATAAGGTGAATTTTTCGGCATAAATACTTCTACGAGGGTCATTCAATAAATAAGGTGAATTTTTCGGTATAAGAACTTCTACGAGGGTCATTCAATAGATAAGGTGAATTTTGCGGTATAACGGCTTCTACGAGGGTCATTCAATAAACAAGATGAATTTTTTCGGTATAAGGACTTCTACGAGGGTCATTCAATAGATAAGATGAATTTTTCGGTATAAGGACTTCTACGAGGGTCACTCAATAAATAAGGTGAATTTTTCGGTATAAGGATTTCTACGAGGGTCATTCAATAGATAAGGTGAATTTTGCGGTATAACGACTTCTACGAGGGTCATTCAATAAATAAGATGAATTTTTTCGGTATAAGGACTTCTACGAGGGTCATTCAATAGATAAGATGAATTTTTCGGTATAAGGACTTTTACGAGGGTCATTCAATAAATACGGTGGATTTTTCGGTATAAGGACTTCTTCGAGGGTCATTCAATAGATAAGATGAATTTTTCGGTATAAGGACTTCTACGAGGGTCATTCAATAAATAAGGTGGATTTTTAGGTATAAGGACTTCTACGAGGACCATTCAATAATTAAGTGAATTTTTCGGTATAAGGATTTCTACGAGGGTCATTCAATAAATAAGGTAAATTTTTCGGTATAAGAACCTCTAATACAGATAAAAGCTTTTTTTTAAAAATTTTCCTTTACTTCTTTTTCAAAGGGATTTAATTTTTTCTTGCGAATTGAAAAAAAAACTTTTAGAGTTTTGGAGATTAACAAAGATGGCCGACCAAGAACCAAGCTCCAGGATGGAACAGAGGTCAGTTATCAAGTTTGTGGTTGCTGCAGGGTGTAAACCAGTTGACATTCATGGGAGAATGTCAAATGTGTATGGTGCCACATGTTACAACCAAAAAATGTGTACAAATGTGTTTAAAGAAGGACGGAGCAGTGTTAAGGATGAAGACAGGCCTGGGAAGCCTAGAGAAGTGAGGTCCCCTGAGTTGAACGATTCAGTCAAGGACCTCATTCAGACAGACAGAAAGGGTGGCAGTGGATGATATTGCAAGAACTTTGAGCCTATCTTTTGGGACAGCACACAAAATTGTCCATGATGACATTGCCTACTCGAAGGTCAGCTGCCGGTGGGTGCCAAAGATGCCAAACGGTGCAGACCAGTAAGGAGCTGGGCTGGGAACTGCTCCCTCTTCCCCCTTACAGCCTAGACCTTGCCCCCTTCAGACTTTCACCTGTTTGGTCTCTTGAAAGTGTTCAAGAGAGGTACAAAGTTTGAAAGTGACGATGAAGTCAAAAGTTCTATGTGCGATTGGCTGAGACATTAGTCCGAAGATTTTTATGCTGAGAAAATACGGAAGCTTGTGCACAGATGGGAAAAGTGTGTGACACTGCTGGGAGATTACGTTGAAAAATTAAATAAAAAGTAAGCTTCTATCTGTATTAGAAGTCCTTATACTTTAAATTTCCCCTTATTTATTGAAAGAGCTTCGTATTTAACCTCTAGCTCTGGGGGATTTTTTTTTAATCATTTCACCCCAAGCACAGCATTCCACTGCCATTATTGCGCTTGGGGCTACATGGAGGAAGGTAAATAGAAAGAGTGGTTAGATATAGGAAATGTCAGAAGGGGGGTGATAGATAGTTGGGTGGGTGGGTGGGAAGAGTGTTTGAAAGAATGGAAGCGAGTTAGTTTGTTAGGAGGTGTCTATTGACTTTACATTTAAACACCTGGAGATTGTAGCCGTCGGGGAAGCAGTCTTGTGGAAGGGAATTCCACAGTCGGGAAGTGCGAGAAAAGAAACTATTGGAGTAGAAGTTGCGGTTGCATTTTATCGGTTTCACTGTAAAAGGGTGGGATCTAGTTGCTAATCTAGTTTCTCGTGCAAATTCGAACCTAGGGGGCACCAGTGATCTAAGCTCATCGGAGCAGAAGCCGTGAAAGTATTTATAGAAGAGACACAGGGAAGCCACGTCGAGCCGGTGAGCGAGAGACTGCAGGCGGTCTGCTAAGTCGGTATCGATCACATTACAGACCCTCCGCTGTACCTTGTCGAGAAGCCCAAGGAGAATAGCAGGGGCACCCGACCAGATATGGCAACAATATTCAATGCACGGGCGGATGGTAGATTTATAAATGTGCAGGATAGATTCAGACGGAAAAAACCTCCGGGCCCTGCACAGAGAACCAACTTTCATAGCAGCGGATTCAGCAATGGATTCGATATAGTCATTCAACTTGAGGTCCGCTGAAAGTGTGAGACCAAGGAGGCGTAGTGTTTTACTCTCTGGGAGGCGTAGTGTTTTACTCTCTGGTATCAATTTATGACTTTCCTAATGGTATTTCAGCGTGAACGAATATAATCGGCTCTTTAAGTTGTCAGTCATGCGCTGCTATCTGTTCCAGCACCCGTCGATCCTCCTTTGGGGTAAGAGAATCTGTAACGTGGCAGCTCGACTCCAGCCAGTTTCTCACTGGTGGGATATGGCTTCCCTCTGTCTATTCTACAAATATTTTCATGGCTCCTGTTCACTGATGCCTCCTCCATAAGAACTTACAGGAGCAACTAGACTGGCAACAAGGTTCTATCCTTTTACAACTAAATCAACTAAATGCAGCCGACACTTCTACTCCACTAGCTTCTTTTCTCGCACTTCCCGTCTGTGGAATTCCCTTTCGTATACTTGCTATTCTGATGGCTGCAATCTCCAAGATCAAAATCAATGTCAATTCCCGCCTCTTGTCCACTTGACTCCAAACCTTCGCTAGTCCTTTCCCCATCACCTCGTGTTTCTTGTTCTTTTCCTTTCTCACTCTACCCTCGGTATTCACACTGGTATCCCCCTTCCTTTTTTCTAGCCCTTTTTCCAACACCCCCGTGTAACCGGTTCGTCTTTCTCTTCACTCTCCTTATGCTTAAACATTTACTCTTCTCCTATGAGACTTACTGCCTATCACGTTGAATACACCAGTTTTCGCTCGATCACCGAAGTTAAGCAACGTTGAGCCTCGTCAGCACTTAGATGGGCGACCGCTTGGGAATACCAGGTGCTGTAAGCGTTTAGTGACTGATGTGCGTGTTTACGGCCATATTACGTTAAATACACCGGTTCAAGCTCGATCACTGAAGTTAAGCAACGTTGCGCCTCGTCAGTACTTAGATGGGTGACCGCTTGGAAATACCAGGTACTGTAACCTATAGTGACGGATGTGCGTTGTGGTGTAGTGGATATCGGCTCGGAAAGAGAGATCGGTGAGCCGAGTTCGAATTCCAGTTGAATACCTTGCATTCACTTAAGCACTGATACCCTTGGGAAAATTAATAATGCGTCCCTCCCCTCCAGTTATGGGTTAAATAACAAGCGTAGGACTTGGGGACCCGGCTCTTAAAACAAATCCCAATGAATCTTGATATTCGAAAAGAAAAATGTTGTAAAAATGAAATAAACTTACCCAAAAATCATTGGTTATGACCTTAAAATGATCCCTTAAGGATTGTTAGGTCGTTAAGCCTCAAAACAAACAAACAAACAAAATCTTCTCTTATGGACGCCCCTGCGCACCAGTAGCGGTACCGCCTTGCTTGGGGTGAAACGATTAAAAAATAAGGGATTTTACACTGATCCGAATGGTAGATATATAAATGTGAAATATGGATTCTGACGAGAACATCAAGATGAATAGCAGCAGCACCCGATCAGATATGGCAACAGAATTCAATGCATGACGAATGATTTTTTAAACATTTCACCCAAAGCAAGGCATTACACTGCCACTATTGCGTAGGGGGTTACATAGGGTAAAGTGATGAGAAAGAGTGGTTAAATATAGGAAATGTCAGAAGGAGGGTGACAGATGGGCAAGGATCTAGATGGGAAGAGTGTTTGAGAGAATGGATGCGAGTTAGTGTGTTAGGAGGTGTTCATTTACCTTACATATAAACTCCTGGAGATTGTAGCTCTCGGGGAAGCAAGTATGTGGAAGAGAATTCCACAGGCGGGAAGTGCGAGCAAAGAAGCTGTTGGTAGATTTTTAAATGTGAAAGATGGATTCTGACGAGAACCTCGAGATGAATAGCAGGAGCACCAGGCCAGATATGGCAACAGAATTCAATGCACGAATGGTAGTTTTATAAATGCGTGAAATGGATTCTGACGAGAAAAACTTCCTGGTCCGACACAGTTAACCAACCTTCCTAACAGTAGATACAGCTATGGATTTCATTTGAAGTCATTTGAGCGAGTAAAGACAAGGAAGCGAAGTGCGTTGCTCTCTAGAAGACTAGCCTCATCCGTTTTAATAGTCAGTCAGTCAGTTACTTGTGCCATACGTAATACACGCTTTGGGCGATCATGTCTTGAAAGAGACATGACTGACTAGGCAGAAAATTTTCTATCCTGCTCTTTAAACTATAGCTGAAGGGACAAGCGATGGATTGTATTAAAAGTAGTAATTAGTGGGGGATCAGTTTATTACTTAATAACAATAGAAAATTGATCCCCCACTTCGTTCCCGGTAGAAGATTTACTTATGCTTCCTACTATTATAATCAGTCAGTCAGTTAAGTGCCAGACGTGATACACGCTTTGGGCGATCATGTCTTGAAAGAGACATGACAGACTGGGCAGAAGATTTTCTATCCTGCTCTTTAAACTATAGCTGAAGAGAGAAGAGACGGATTGTATTAATAAGTAGTAATTAGTGGGGAATCATTTTATTTTTTTAATAACAATAGAAAATTGATCCCCCACTTTTTGCCCAGTAGAAGCTTTACTTATGTTTCCTACTATTATCTTCAATCCGTCAGTTAAGTGACATACGTGATACACGCTTTGGCGATCATGTCTCGAAAGAGACATGATTGACTGGGCAGAAGATTATCCAGCAGAAGCATGCCATTGCTTTCTGTGGTAGACTGGTTGCCAGCCAAGGCTATAGAACCCAATCTGGCATAATATCTAGCTCATAATTGGAAAGAAGAGACGGATTAATACCTTTCCCAAGAGTATTTGTGCGTAAGTGAATGCAATAAATTCAACTGGAATTTGAACTCGGCTCCCCGATTTGTCGTTTCGAGCCGAGATCCACTGCACTACAACGCACATCCATTCTAATGGTAGGCAGGAATAATTATCCATTTTTACATCTTACTGTTGGAACACCAAGGGAATTGGTATGGTTCAGTCCTGTGTTTGGCCGGTCTCAGCTAGTAGACTATCTTTTATCGACAACTATATATACTTCTTCTTCAATCAACACACATAAAAGTGGTGTGAAAATATTCCCATCGTACCAACACTCTCGTTAGTTATCTGATGGGTATTTATAAAACATCAAACCTAGAGGTGTACTCATTGGAATTACATTGTTCTTTTTCTTTTTTATGTGTTTTTTTTTTCAGGACGTAAGCGATCATAGGCATCAACTTAAACCTATCGATTGTTGCTCCAAAAACATTGCAAATCCAGCACCTCAATCCACTTTTTCAAGCCAATTAAGTATGGGTTGCTTTCTTCTGTCTCGCTTTCCTTCTATGTCTCCCGTAAGTATTAGTTTCTCCAAGCCCACCTTCTCATTACGTGTTCCAGAAACTTCAGTTGCCTCTTCCTTACGTATAAGTCTCTCCAAAATCTTGTTGCGCTTAATTTAAGTTCATGACATTCTGTTATGTCGCCAAGTATAAATGAATAACTCAACAACAGAATCAGAATATAAGTTGTATTCCGCGGAAAGACGGTTAGTATGTACAGAAGTGATTAGTAATATTTACAATAGAAAGATACAAGAGTCCAATCCGTCGTAAGACGTGTGTATACATGATTACTACCGGTACGCCACCGGAAGTGTGACTAACTCTTCACTGACTCGCACTGACTCTTCAGTAACTCATTAGAGACTCTCAAGTGACTCTCTACGACTCATTATTTAGCTGTCCCTCCCAGTAAGAGCAACATATGACACATTGTCAGTTTATATCTGGGATTTCCGGGCTATATGGCCCGGCCAAAAAATGTCTGTCTATTTTTCCCCAGTCGTGGTTCTACCCTTCGGCGGAACCACGACTGGGTTATTGCTCTCTGCTAGGAAGCAGAGAGCGCCCTCTACCCGAAGGCAGAGTGCTGACAGTGTCGTAGAGTCGTCAGTCTAGTGACTCTGTACGACTGTATTTACTAGCCTTCCCACGTAGGCTGGATGTGACACATGGTCATTTTATAGTGGGTATTCCCGGCCATATAGCCGGGCCAAAAAATATCTGTCTATTTTTGCCCAGTCGTGGTTCTACCCTTCGGCGGAACCACGACTGGGTTATTGCTCTCTGCTCGGAAGCAGAGAGCGACAGTGTCGTAGAGTCGTCAGTGACTCTGTACGACTGTATTTACTAGCCTTCCCACGTAGGCTGGATGTGACACATGGTCATTTTATAGTGGGTATTCCCGGCCATATAGCCGGGCCAAAAATGTCTGTCTATTTTTTCCCCAGTCGTGGTTCTACCCTTCGGCGGAACCACGACTGGGTTACTACTCTCTGCTCGGAAGCAGAGAACGCCCTCTGCCCGAAGGCAGAGGTCTGACAGTGTCGTAGAGTCGTCCAGTGACTCTGTCCGACTCCGCTGTAGTGAATCGACCATTGGTATATATAGCAATGGGATCAGTCCATTTGTAGTCCAATAGGAGCGGCGCCCTAACACATTCCCAACATCCTTCTGTAGCTTCGAGTCCTTCCTTCATCTCTGATGAGAACGTCCAGCATTTATTGCCATAGAAGGAGAGACATAGCATTTCAGTAAACATTTTTTTTTTATTTCCAACGAAATCTTTCTGTCTCTCAATACTCAGGTTAGCCTTTAAAGCGCCATATTAACTCCAACTGGGTAATTCCTACACCTTCTGGCTAGAATTCTTACACCATTTCTCCAAGTTCATTTTTTTAAAACTCTGGCGATATTTAACCGGTTGTCTGTTTTCTGTCAAGTGGATAATAATAGACATTCGCGTCTTAATCGGAATAAAGGAAACTGACCGCTTTTAAAATCATGTCACGTACGGAATGCCCATTCTTGTTCGGTCATTAAAACGGTACAACAAGAAGCCTGTTTGTAATTGGCCAGTGGGGGTTATTCTTACAGAATATCGAATAGACAGTAACTAAATTCTATTTACCCGCCGTTCGACAAGCTAAGAACGTTAATTTCTCGTGCGCAGTTAATAGTATTTGATAAAATTAGAATTTACTGTGTGAAATATATTATTATATAATTAAAAAAAAAAACACACTTCGGAAGCAAAAACACTGGGATATTTGAACAGATTGACAAGTCGGCAAATCGTCTTTCGACACAGAAATAGTAACTTTGCTCTATTCAAAAAAGTTGAACAATACGACAGACATCGATTGAGGAAAAGACTGACGTTAAAACAGAATGCCGAAAGTGTAATTTCATATATATATATATATATATATATATATATATATATATATTTACAAGCGTTTCACCCCGAGCAAGGCATGTCACTGCCACTACTGCGCAGGGGGCTACATAGAGTGGAGAAAGGATGATTAAATATAGGAAATGTCAGAGGGTGGGTGATAGGCGAGTAGGGATACCGAGAATGGTTAAATATAGGAAATGTCAGAGGGTGGGTGATAGGCGGGTAAGGATACCGAGAATGAGAGTTGGGTAGATGAGAGTGTTCTGAGAATAATTGGGAGTTAGTGTGATAGGAGGTGTCTATTGACCCTACATTTAAACACCTGGAGATTGTAGCTGTTGGGAAAGCAGACTTGTGGAAGGGAGTTCCACAGGCGGGAAGCGCGAGAAAAGAAGCTATTGGAGTAGAATTTACCGTTACATCTTATTTGTTTGACTGTAAAAGGGTGGGACCTAGTTGCTAATCTAGTATCTCGTGTAAATTCGTGCTTAGGCGGCACCAATGATCTAAGCTCATCGGAGCAGAAGCCATATATATATATATATATATATATATATATATATATATATATATATATATACTAGCAGTAAGCCCGACATTGCTCGAGTGTAATGAAAGCTTTAAAACTAATCCATGGTCCTGGAGCTCAGACACTTTGGACGTTGACACGAAAGACTAAAAAGCAATGGATGTTTCCAGTTAAAGCGAAACTGTAGACTGAAAATAAATTAATGGATGTAAGTCAAATTTTGATTTCCTGGTATCGATATCAAATAAGTTTTTTTCGTCGTAAACTGAATTTTGAAGGCTAAATAAGTCCTCTGAGTAAATGGTAGCATGGCTGAGACTAAGAACTACAATTATACCTACTTAGAGCCAAACCCGAAGCAAAAACTAAAATATAAGCGCTGAAAAAATACAGACATACAGGTAGATAAACAGACACACAGACAAACATCTTGCTTTATATATATATATGTTATCGATTTTCTGCACTATTGTAAAAATTGCAACCTTGAAAATTCTGAATATCGTTACTTATGACTTTGTCTATGAGTGTATTAAATTTGATTAAAATCGGATCACTCCTTCTATAACACGATTTTTTCGATTTTCGATTTTCGTTATTTATCCGGGGTACCTCGACACAAAACCTAGCTAAGAACACTCGCAGACGCTTATAGTACAACTGTGTAAATTTTCAAGAAAATCAGTTTAGCCGTTTCGGAGTATATAGGTAACGGACACACACACACACACACACACACACACACACACACACACACACACACACACACGACAATGTTCCATTTATAAATCAGTTTAGATTATCCACTTGGCAATAAATAGTAAAAATAGTATGAAATACATAATTATCTTTTAAAACTGGGGTGGCCTAACAATTATTAACAATTATGTTCTTCCATATCGCCCTGTCTTTCGTAGTTCTTCATAAATTTTCTCTGGTGATTTCTCCCAAACCCTGTTCCACCATCCTCTTGCTCAAGCTCGTCAAGTATGTCACTTCTTGCTTTCCCCTGTCTCTCTTTCACTGTATCCGCCTTTTGAGTATCAGATTCTCCAAGCTCTTCTTCCCCATATACGCGTTCCAGAAATTTCAACTATCACTCATGAACTTAATTATAGGATCAGGGAAGAGCCATAATCATCTACACTCTGAACGGATGTGCCGTGTCCATTAAAATCGGCCCTCCACATCGTACTGTTGTCGTAGTTCTTAATAAATTTTGTCTTCTTATTTCTCACAAACCCTGTTCTGCCATCCATTTGCTCAAGGCTATCAAGCATATCACGCGTTCTTTTCCACTGTCCCTCTTTCCCTCCATCTACCCTTTATATATCAGATTTTACAAGGCTTTTTTCTCAATATGTGTCCCAGAAATGTCAACTATATCTTTCTGGTGGTACGTAGATAAATTAAAAGACAGTGTTTCTATATAGTCTGTTTTCAACATTTAACATGTGTAGTAGTGAATTAAAGTGTTTCGTTTAAAAGTGACAGGATATTTATATCTTGAACAGTTAGATATTTTCTTTAATCGTATCACCCCGAGCAAGGCGGTAACTGATGTGCAGGGGGCTACGTAATAGTGAAAAGATTGGAAAATAGAAAGCCGGAAACCACATCCTAAATAGGGAACAAGGGATGAGCCGCTTCACCTGTTCAATAGACGAGGGTGGAGTGTGAACCGGGCGATAGATAGATCTATCTACTCCAATTGTGATTTTTGCATACGCTTACGAGAATGGTAATGGACGCGAGGCTGCACGGCTGTATCAGATTGCGTTTCCAGAACGAAACTAGCAGAGTCATCCAAGCTTTGCTGCTGTCTGTCGTCGCGTTGCTGAGAAACGATCCGTGGCTCCATAAATTATAGATGGAGTAAGGTCAAAGTCACGAGAAGCACACATTATTCAGTTAGATAAACGTTCCAAGTAACAGTATACAGTACTGTACAAAAGTATTAGGACAGGATTGATTTTCCTAAAAACCTCACTGAAATACAAATACAGGATGAAAAGCCAAACCTTTGTAATAATTCAGTCAGTTAAGTGCTATACGTGATACACGCTTGGGCGATCATGTCTCTTTCGAGACATGACTGACTGGGCAGAAGATTATCCCGCAGTAGGTTGCCATTGATTTCAGCGGTAGACTGGTTGCCGACCAAGGCTATAAAATCCAATCTGTCCTGTTATTTGACTCATAGCTAAAGGGGAAAGAAATGTATTATATTATTATGTAGTAATTAGTGGGGGATAGGTTTCCTATTGTTATGAACTAATAAACTGATCCCCCACTTTATGACCAGTAGAAGCCTTAATCATTATTCCAACTATTATATTCAGTCAGTTAAGTGCTATACGTGATACACGCTTGGGTGATCATGTCTCTTTCGAGACATGACTGACTGGGCAGAAGATTATCCCGCAGTAGGTTGCCATTGATTTCTGCGGTAGACTGGTTGCCGACCAAGGCTATAGAACCCAATCTGTCCTATTATTTAACCCATAACTGGAGAGAAGAGACGGATTAATACTTTTCCCAAGGGTATTTGCGCGTAAGTGAATGCAAGGAATTCAACTGGAATTCGAACTCGGTTCCCCCACTTCTCGTTCCGAGCCGATATCCACTGCGCCACCACGCACAGCCTTGTAAGAATTATTTAACTAAATAGAAAGAGGAAGGAAGGCTTAGGAATTTGAATTTGTCTCCACAAAGTCCTGATCGCAATCCTATGGAACATCTATGGGATATTTTGCATAAAAAATTGATAATTCTAATGTTACTTCGCAAGACACACTTTGAGAACAAATACAACCTGCTTGGGAAAAGATACCATTAGATGCATTGAAGAAGCTTGTAATGCCTGAGAGAATGAAGGCTGTGATTAAAGCAAAAGGCTATTATACTTAATAATATATTTATTTTGTAACAAAAATTTTTTTTGTTAAAGCATTTGTTGAGTAAATCAAATAAAATTACTTAAATTAAATTGTTTATTTTCTGTCAATATGTCTCATAAAAGATAAAATAGTTTTCGTTCTAATACTTTTGGTAAGTACTATATATATATGTATATATATATATATATGTCCAGTACTATTTATATATATATATTCTAGTTGCTATTTTTAAATTGTTGCAATTATATTATTATTTTAAAGAAAAATGCTATTATGATAAATATTAAATTTATTTTGTAACAAGTATTTTTTCTTGTTAAATCATTTGTTGAGTAAATAAAATAAAATGACTTTAATTAATTTTTTTATTTTCTGTCAATATGCCTCATAAAAGATAAAAAGGTCCTAATACTTTTACACAGTACTGTATGTCTCTTAGTGAATTTAAGCCTTTTTGTTATCTCTCCTAATCCCTGTTCTACCATAATTTCATGATTCTTTTATGTGTCGATGTTGGAAATCTTGGCTCTCAAAAAATTTAATATTTTTTGTCTTTAAGGACACATGGCCCAGTGGATATAGATGTTGGTTATTTCCTGTGATTTGACCCAAAGTGTTGTGAGTTCAATACCAGGCTACAGCATTTGTTAACATTTAACTTACAGAGTTATATGGAGATAACTCATGACTACCAAAAGAGGTTCTACACAAGGGATGAAGATCATATACCCCCGTGATTGTAATAAAGAGTTCGGTTCAAAATGCTTGGAACCTGAAGAAGGTCGGAGTGTATAACGGCCGAAACGTCGTACAAATGGCAACAAAGATGAGGATAATAGTCCTAATAATGTAAATACTGTTTTGTTTTTTTTTGTAGCTCTTCCCAAATTTTATCTTTTTGCTATTTCTCCTGTTTCCTTTTTTTTTAATAAACATTTGCACAAGCTTGTTAGGTAGATTATATGCAGTTTACCCTGTTTCTTTTGTTTTTAATATCTTGTGAGTGTCAAATTTTCTTTACTTCCTTTTCTCATTAGGTGTCCTAGAATTTTCAACTGTCTCTTCTTGATGTTAATAATAAGTTTCCCGTTTGGTTAAGTTTTCTCAAAAACGTTGTTGTTCATGTTTCTAGACCATAATATTCCTAGCATCCTTCTGTAGGGTCATATTTCTGTTACCGCAAGTCTCTTCTTCAACTGTAAGGAGATTGCCCAGCACTCAATGCCATATAGTTGGAGTTACAGATGTTTAAAAAAAAAAGACCAGTGAGAACCAAGTGAAATTCAGTCTAGCAAACTTCGATAAAGAAGTCGTGGTTTTAATCAATATCCGTACACACGAGGACACCAACCGCGTCTCGCGCATGCGTGTTTACCACACTCGATTCCAACCGACAGAAATCCTGTATCGATCGAAAAGGCTATTGATAGCTATGTACGCGCGTACGCCTAGACTTAGTGCAGGAGTAACAAGTGGTTGCATGGTAGGCCTGATATTTGGATGGAGAGAAAGAAAGAAGAAGGAATGACGTGGTGGAATAAATGAAGAAAGAACGAAAGAAAGAACGTGAGATGGAACAAAAGAAAGAAAGACATGGAAAAAGAATTATTAGAAGATACAGTGAAACAGAATTAAAGAAAAGAATTTATATATATATATATATATATATATATATATATATATATATATATATAGATAGATAGATAGATAGATAACAAAATCCAAAAAGAAATGAAATGATAATATATATATTTTTTTAGTAAAGATAATGAAAGCTCGGATATGCCGTGTGGTGCATTGGATATCGGCTCGGAACGAGAAATCGGGGAGCCAATTTCGAATTCCAGCTGGAATTCACTTCCGCGCAAATACCCTTGGGAAATCTATTAATCCGTCTCTTCCTTCCAGTTATGGGTTAAATAACAGAACAGATTAGGTTCTGTAGCCTTCGCTGGCAACCAGTCTACCGCAACCTACTGCGGGTTAATCTTCTACCCAGTCAGTCATGTCTCTTTCGGGACATGATCGCCTAAGGCTGTATCACGTATGGCACTTAATTGACTGAATGAAGATAATAGTTGGAAAGATAAGTAAAGCTTCGACTGGGCGAAAAGTGGGGGATCTGTTTTCTATTGTTATGAAGTAATAAACTGATCCCCCACTAATTACTACTTATTAATATAATCTATCACTTCCCTCTTCAGCTATAGTTTAAAGATCAGGATAAAAAATCTGCCCAGTCAGTCATGTCTCTTTAGAGACATGATCGCCCAAGCGTGTATCAAGTATGTCACCTAACAGATTCACTGACTGAAAGATCAGGTGTAATCAGAAATGATACGCAACAACAAAAGCAGGGAAACCCCAGTTAAAATAAAATGGCAACACAAGTATGTTCAACAGGT
>JBBBDQ010001740.1:585000-655000 GCA_037127315.1 Ascarosepion bandense | reverse complement strand
GGTATTTAAAATTTTGTACTTGCTGGATTCTAGTATCCCCCACCTGTATTTGGCATTTGGGGTTTGCTTCTGGTTACTATAGGTTTAAGCCAAGAGAAATCGTACTGGTAAATTTCCTTTTGATAGTGGGAGGCATGTGGCTTGACCTTGGTTTAGTAGTGGTAGGTAGAAGGGAAAAGGTTACTGATTCACCAAATTTTAAAATCTAATATATATTTTTGAAGAAAAAATATTTCCGGTCATATTTTTTTTATTTTTTTTTTCAAAAATATGTTGCAGGGAATATATTTTTCTTCAAAAATATGTCACTGGTAATATTTTTACTTCAAAAGTAATATTTGGTAATATTTCATTTCTTCAAAAATATATGGCCGGTAATATTTATTTCTTCAAAAATTATAGCTGGTAATATTTTTCCTTCAGCAATATATTATTGGCATCATTTATCTTTCAAAAAACATGACTGGTAATTTTGTTTTCTTTCTGAAAATATATTGCTGGAAATTTATCACTGACTCCTAATGCCTTTCCTCCAACGGTCCAAGAAAATATTGCTGGAAATATCTTGGAGAGGTTCTAAGACAACTGAGAACGTTTTAAAGAGAATAGGAACATCAAAGATATTGTAGCTACTATGGGAAAGAAGCAGCCAAAGAACTTCTGACACAAACCGAGGAAGAGATGTTTAGGAAATGTAACACTCACCGAGAATTATAAATGACTTACATAAACATAGATGAATAGAAAGACAGTTATAGCAGGAATTAATTAAAACCTGGAATCTGTCATTTTCTCACTGACTTGATAGGCTTCACTCTGTCTTTACTACAAATACTTTCATAGCTACTGCTCTAACGACATTCTCTCTCCATTACCTCGACCACGTGTGGTTTTAGATAGGCATGAAAGCTCCACCCCTTTTGCTGTTGAAAGAATTAAATGTAACCGCCTCTTCTACTCTAACAGTTTCTTTTCTGGTATATATATATATATATATATATATATATATATATATATATATATATATACATTAATGCAGGTTTCATTGAATAATATAAACAAGTTTCGTCTATTAATTTTGTGTAGGATCCGTTCATACCGTCTGATATACTTGATGGTGATGTCGTTGAAAGACAACAAAAAATCACAGTAATTGTAATTTTTTTATCGGGTCTAAGCTTTCAAAGAGTAAATATTAACACGCAGTAAACATAGAACATTTAAGTTATTAAATTATTATGCTACCGGCATAAAATCTTTTAACATATTTGAATTTCAGTAAATAAAAGTTTCGTTTCGCCGTTGCTGAAGAAGCGAAGATTTCCTCGTAAACATGACTATCCAACGGATTTAAATATCGAAATCTTGTTTTATTTTTTATATTTGGCTCTGTCAATAGAATATAATATTTACATCGAGCCCTCCACCTTGATCAATATTAATATTAACTTTAGATGTTTTATTTTCGTTTTTTAACTTCCAAAAATACTTAGAAAGTGATGTCATATTTTGTTTGTCTTTGTTATTGAAGGATTAAAGGTGACTGTAAATGCGCTTTTAAAAATGCTCATTGTGTTCCCGATATAAATTTCAGTATCCTTAGGATTCCCCACCGATGAAATCGAACACATATATACCAGGGATTTTGTTAAGCATTTATTACGTATGGGGCATTGGTTCGGGTTTCTACAATTAAAAAAGTTATGATTATGGGCCAAACTGACATGAGTGTTAGAGTTATTTTTGTTGTATGATTTTAATATTCTATTGTTATTTAATTTAATTATTTTTTCTAGATTGTTGGAGCAGCTGTATCTGAGTTTTATTGTATTCCTATTGAAAATTTTGCTAGGAGGGTTATTTTGGGGGGAAATGTTTATCTATTTTCTTAAGAAATTTATGTTCTAGTTTAAAATTAACTGATTAAATGGAGGGTTATACCAAATGATTTTCTTGTTTATATTTTTCTTTTTGAGTTACTAAATTTTTCCACAAAGTTAATTTTTGTTATTTTTTCTTCGTTCCTTATTCGCTTATATATATATATATATATATATATATATATATATATATATATGTTTAGAGGTACAAAATTTGTATATTATTTTAAAAACAAGGAATTTATTGACAGTCTTTAAAGCTGTTTCATCCAACTTCTCATCAGGAGAAAAAAATCGTTGGAAAATTAGATTAAACGAAATGAACAGTGATGACGAAAATGAACAGCAAAAAAAGAGGGAAACACAATAAAATAAATATACCTATAAATTTATATACTTATAATGAAGGGACGGCAAATATGTATATATATATATATATATAGTCATCCGCAGACCGATCTGTTTCGCTGTATCACAGCTCATTAGTACGGTTAGACTCCGATTGCTTATCACCGAGGATTGAAACCCGACCGAATTGGCGTCAGTCGGCGATTATATCTCTGGGCTATGGGCGTTCGGTAGAAGAAGGCAGACATATATATATTGTGTGTGTGTGTCTGCTTGTGTTAGACGACAAAAAGGGGTGACAACAGAATAGCTAATTTTCTCATATATAGCCAGCTTCACTGTGAACAAAGGACTTGTCTCGAGTTCGTGATAAATAGATATTTTGGCAACAGGTTTATGTAGTGAAGAGCTCGATATTGAGGCAGAAAAAAAAACGTTAATAGGAACCCAAAACCATTTGGGTCAGGTCACATTGCCCAGTGGATAAAGACGTTGGTTAGTTCCAGTGACTTGACCCAAGGAGCTTTGAGTTCAATAACAGGGGACAGCAGAGATGAACAGGTAACTTAGAGAGTCATGTTAAAGGGAAATGTCTCATGACTACCAAAAGAGGCTTCGCGAATAGAATGTGTATGATATACACCAGAGAGCGTGATAAAGAGTTCAGATCGAAATTCCTAAGATCTGAAGAAGGCCAGAGTGTACAAAGGCCGAAACCTCGTACAAATGGCAGTAAAGATGAAGACAATGGCCCGAATAATGTAAACAGTGTTTATACTACGTCATCTTAGAAATATAGACAAATACATGTTGAAACATTGTTCTTTCAACGTCGTAACAAAATGTACAATTTTATAGTAGTTTTTCACATGGTCTCACGTAATTATTAAAAATAAATATTCATTACTCTATTTTTATATGGATCACTCTTTTAAATTAACATCTTGAACGGTTCAGTTTTATTCTTCGTTCTTCTTCATTTGTATATATATATATATATATATATATATATATATATATATATATTACTGGCAATAATTATTAGGACACCCCAGATTTTTAAAAAATTATGTATTTCATACTATATTTAGTATTTATTTTCAAGTGGATAATTCTAAATGAAAATAGAATGGTTCTTTTGTTAATACTGTACAATAACATGCGCATCAAATGAACTGTTCTGGTGTCCAGTTTTTGTGATCTCTTCCCCATACTGGTCTCTTCGTATTGCCTGGGTGAAGCAAAGGCTTCCTGGCTGCCTTGTAAAACTTTGCAAAGTAATAATAACAAAAGAAACATTCTATTTTCATTTAAAATTATCCACTTGCCAATAAATACTAACAATAGTATGAAATATATCTATTTTTTTTAACTGAGGTGGCCTAATAATTATAGCCGGTAGTATATATATAAATATATATATATATATAAAATCTACAGGGTGCGATGGGTAAATTGTTGCTATTTGACTTGTAAAATTTTGCAAAGTAATAATCACAAAAGAACCATTCTATTTTCATTTAAAATTATCCATTTGGCAATAAATACTAAAAATAGCATGAAATACATCATTTTTCTTTTTTTTTATCTAGGGTAGCCTAATAATTATGGTCGATAATGTAAATTATATGGCAGTTGTCAAAATTATTTGTATGTCCGAGTGCTTTTATTTATAATTTTAGTCTCTATCAACATACAGTTAGAAATATCAACAAAAAAGAAATTAATTAGAGCTACAAGTTAGGTGTTGTGTATCTTCAACGTCAATTTGTGGAGGAGTTATTGTGCCAGGACTTCGCCGCAAAGTTGTAGTGGCCGGTTTGGCCGGAATTAATACACGGAATAGAGAAGGTAAGTTCAAAACAGTGTCTTAGTATAACAAGAACATATGTACAAGGTAAGTTTTAATTAACAGTAGATAGAAATTAGTAAGATCGAACGGTACAATTACGCTGCTTATTGCCTGAATTTTAGATGGCTTAAACTGCATACTAATTGTCGTCAACCACTTATTGCAGGTAATTATATCGTAAGAGGAAGAGACCATTCCTCGTAGGAGGGTACCATAACATTAGGAAAGTAGAAGAGAGCCACCTGTTTCTTATTTCCACTGCACAGAGAAAGAGAAAGATCCAGGGCCTGCCACTTAGAGATAGAAATATGGAGTTAAAGTTGATTTTAGAAAAAAAAAGCGAGAGCCAATCCTAACCAGGAAACAAGTGAGAAAAAACTGCTTCTGTGCGAGCAGGTATGTGAATCGGACGATAGGAAAACCTATATTCTATTATTAAACAGTACTACCTTAATTTGAGTGCCTCTCAAATCATATATTTGGTAGAGTTTACGAAAAGAAAAAAAAACACGCAAGTAAGAGAATTACTATGGAAGGACATATGCGTTTTTATGTTGTAGTTTTGTTGAATTTTTTTTTTTTTTTTAATCACTTCACCCCGAGCAAGGCGGAAACGCCACTGATGTGCAGGGGGCTACATAAATGTAAAAAGATTAATTAGAAAAGAGTGAGGAGTACAAACTAGTTAGAAAGGAACACTAGAAAGCTGAGTAAGCAGGTGCGATGACAGATACATAGGTGGAGAGAAAGGGAAGGTTATACGGGGGTGGGGAGAGAGCTAGAGTCCAGTGGTTAGTAGATGAGTACTGACTTTGCATTTAAATTTCTGGAGGTTGTAGCCGTCAGGAAGGCAAGAATACGGGAGTGAGTTCCACAGGCGAGAAGTGCGAGAGAAGAAGCTGAAAGAGTAGAATTGTCGTCTGCATTTGGCTAACCTGACTGTGAATGGGTGGGACCCAGTTGCCAGTCTGGTTGCACGAGTAAACACCTGTTGAGGAGGCATCGGTGACTTAAGTTCGTCTGAGCAGAAGCCATGAAAGTATTTATCTGTCAAGTGCCATACGTGAGACACTCTTTGGGCGATCATATCTTTAAAGAGATCATGTCTCTTTAGAGGCATGACTTACTCGGCAGAAGATTATTGCCATTGCTTTCTGCGGTAGACTGGTTGCCAGCCAAGGCTATAGAACACAATCTGTCCTGTTATTTAACCCATAACTGGAGGAAAGAGACGGATTTATACCTTTCACAAGAGTATTTGCGTGTAAGTGAATGCAAAGAAATTCAACTGGAATTCGAACTCGGCTTCCTGATTTGTCGTTCCGAGTCGATATCCACTGCACCACAACGCCTATCCGCCTTTAGAATATAGTTTGAATTTTAAAAGAAATTGTAGGATAGTGTAGTATATGGATTAATATCATTCTACTTGTTTGGTTGATTTAGTTTAGCGGCGTATCAACGATTTTATGCTTTATTTCATGCCGAAATCTAAATATTTTGAACACAATTTTATGGCTTCAACTAAATATATTTTTAATGCAATTACACGCGTTCAACTACAGATAAAATCTATTGTTGGTGATTCGACTATAAAATGTAATGCTGGTCATTTTGCTTTAAAATTATGTTGTTGGTCATTCAGTCAGTTAAGTACCATACGTGATTCACGTTTGGGCGATCATGTCTCTTTAGAGACATGACTGACTGGCAGGAGATTATACCACAGTAAGTTGCTATTGCTTTCTGCGACAGACTGGTTAGTATCCAAGGCTATAGAACCCAATCTGTCCTGTTATTTAACTCATAACTGGAGGGAAGAGACGGATTAATATCTTTCCCAAAGCTATTTGCGCGTAAGTGAATGCAATGAATTCAACTGGAATTCGAACTGTTGTTGGTAATTTTACTATCATATAATAATTCTGCTTGTTCTTTCCTTAGTTAGTTACTTAGTTCCTCCGTCCGTTACGCCACCGAAGAAAGACAACACACTTACTCTCTACATGAGCTTTTCTTTCCTTCTATCATTTTATAATCTATAAACGCTACTCTCCTCAACCTTTCTCTCACATTGTCAAACGAAAAGGTAGTAAAGCGTGAGAGAGTAGGAGGAGAGAGCCTATAGCATTACCGTAGCAGTAGCAGCTTAAGCTGGTGGTTTTAGCAGTGATTTTGCGTGTATATGTGTGCGTGCTGCAAAATATAGTAAAAATAGGTAGATTTGTTGGCGTATACCGCGACCTAATAACGAAATTTCTGGACTCTACACTCTTGACCGTTACTCAGTTGGTCTTTTCTGTTTACAATGGATACAGGTGCCATGATTTTTCATTAATAAAAAAAAAACAACATCTTCTCTTTCAAAATCTCTCAAAAAATATCGTATAGTATTTTCGTTGTGGTCTGTCCATACGCTGCTCAATATACTATAAGATTACAGTCAAGTAGCTTCTATGGACATTACTTTTATAGATATTTTAATAAAATTACACTGTGTTATCGTTATTTTATTATCCAATACTTTTATGTTTGAAGACGTTATTATCATTTGTAGTATGACAAAGTAAAATTATCCTTCCGTGGAAATTCCACTGGTTCCGCTAGTAATATAAGATTACAGTAAAGAAGCTTCTATGGACATTACTTTTATAGATATTTTAATAAAATTACACTCTGTGTTATCGTTATTTTATTATTCAATACCTTTATTCTTGAAGACGTTACTATCATTTGTAGTATGACAAAGTAAAATTATCCTTCCGTGGAAATTCTACAGGTTCCGCTAGTAATATATGATTACATTAAAGTAGCCTCTATGGACATTACCTTTATAGATATTTTAATAAAATTACACTGTGTTATCGTTATTTTATTATCCAATACCTTTATGTTTGAAGACGTTATTATCATTTGAAGTATGACAAAGTAAAATTTTTCCAGGAATTCATAATTATCCTTCTGTGAAATTTCCACGGGTTCCTCTAGTAAATAGATATTGTTTATTACCATGAAATATAAATAATTTGTACATAGTTTTATGATTTCAAGTAAACATATTTTAAACGCATTCGGCTGCCTTCAAGTAGAGATAAAAATGTATTGTTAATATTGGTTGCGAACCGGCGATATTTCTATTTATGTGTATATATAATACGCTGCCTTAGCATGCGTAGTAAAAAGAAGGACAAATACGCCTTTAAGATAACAAAAACAAAAATAATACATTCAGATTCTTATATACGTCCCAAAACAAGATGATTAGTTGGTTGGTTGTTTTGTTTTTATGGCATATCAACACCTCGGCGGGTCATTTATTGCCAACTAAGTTTTATTTATTTATTGCTGGTAATACTTTTTCTATCAACAATTTATTGTTGTTTTTTATAAGTTTTGTGTCTAGTAATACTTTTTCTTTTCGAGTATCAAGATTCATTGGGATTTGTTTTTATGGGCAGGGTCCTTGCTATTTAACCCATAACTGGAGGGAAGGGACGGATTAATACCTTTCCCAAGGTTACCAGTGCTTAAGTGAATGCAGGGTATTCAACTGGAATTCGAACTCAGCTCACCGATTTCTCTTTCCGAGCCGATATCCAATGCACCACAATGCACATCCGTCACTAAACGCTTACAGTACCTGGTATTCCCAAGCGGTTACCCATCTAAGTACTGATCAGGATCAACATTGCTTAACTTCGGTGATCGAGCAAGAATGAATGTTCATGTTGTTCAAATGGACGAGAATGTTTTAGCTAGTTAGCAAAGAAATTACATACTGTTAGGCCCGCAGTGCTCCTCGTGTTCATACACACAAAAGCTAGGAAGGGAACTGACCCTCAGATAAAGAATAGTTCCTCGAAAGAAAAGACAACTGTTGTTCCTATTAAAGGGAAGAAAACTCTTGTCTCCCAACAGTATTGTTGGTCATTTTGCTTTCAAATAATATTGTTGGTAATCTATCTATCTAATCTAAACTTATTTATAAATGGAACTTTGTCTTTGTGTGTGTATATGTCTGTGTGTGTGTGAGACCGTTACCTATAGGCTCCGAAACGGCTGAACAAATTATCTTAAAAATTTACACAGTTGTACTATAAGCGTCTGCGAGTATTCTTAGCTTGGTTTTGTGTAGAGGGACCCTCGATAAATATCGAAAATCGATAATAAAAAAAATCGGGTTATAGAAGGAATGGTCCGATTTTAATCAAATTTGATACACCCATAGACAAAGACACAAGAAGCGATATTCAGTAGGTTCAAGGTTGCAGTTCCATCACTGGTTGACTTATTTTACTCCGATATTGGAAATCGATACCCCTATATCTTACCGGGTCTGATGTAAATCAGTTTTTCAGCACTTTTATTTTAGTTTTTTCTTCGGGTTTGGCTCTAAGTAGATATAATTGTAGTTCTTAGTCTCAGCCATGATACCATTTACTCAGAGGTCTTAATTAGCCTTCAAAATTCAGTTTACGACGAAAAAAACCTTTTTGACATTGATACTGGGAATCAAAATTTGACTTACATTTATTCATTTTTCTTTCAGTCTACGGTTTCGCTTTAACAGGAAACAACTATTGTTTTTTAGTCTTTCGTGCCAACGTTCAAAGAGTCTGAGCTCCAAGACCATGGAAAA
The DNA here is from genome assembly GCA_037127315.1 of Ascarosepion bandense. Taxonomy (NCBI): domain Eukaryota; kingdom Metazoa; phylum Mollusca; class Cephalopoda; order Sepiida; family Sepiidae; genus Ascarosepion; species Ascarosepion bandense. Next base: position 646,281 of record JBBBDQ010001740.1, on the reverse strand, counting down.
TTTTTAAAGCTTTCATTACACCCGAGTAACGCCGGGCTATACCACTAGTTTTACTATAAATATGTATTGTTAGCAATTTTTTAATAAATTATTTCGTAGTTTTTTGGTTTTTGTTTGGAGGTAAACTATATACCCATAACTGGGACCCGGGTGGATCTGGGAACAACAACAATTGATACGTGGTTTCACGCTTTTCAAAAGTTCCAATTTCCAAATCATTGGCCTTTTTTTTTTTAGATGTTGTTTATCCTCATACATATGAACTATGAAAGAAAATTATAGAAAGCAAAAAGTATATCAGCGGAATAGACAAAGAAACGATGTTGACTGCGTTGATACGTCAACAGTTATCAGCATGTTCAAAAAAACAACAGAAAGCATATGTGTCAGGATTTGGTGATAGACGGCAAAGATAAATGCGACAGTTTCCTAAAATGCATCGTCGCCAGCAACGAAATGACGTATGCCAATTACAAGGAAAACGTAGAAAATCGTGACGTGATGTGCAAATGTTCTATCAACGTTCAAGATACCAACATTACTGGTCAAATTACGGGCACTCATTTATTTGTTTAGCCAATACTAGCAGTATAGCCCGGTGTTGCTCGGGTGTAATGAAAGCTTTAAAACTAATCCATGCTCCTGGAGCTCAGACTCTTTTGACGTTGGCATGAAAGAAAAACAAAGCAATAGTTGTTTCCAGTTAAAGCGAAACCGTAGATTGAAAGAAAAATGAATGGATGTAAGTCAAATTTTGATTTCCTGGTATCGATATCAAATAGGTTTTTTCGCCGTAAACTGAATTTTGAAGGTTAAATAAGTCCTCTGAGTAAATGGTATCATGACTAAGACTAAGAACTACAATTCTACCTACTTAGAGCCAAACCCGAAGCAAAACTAAAATAAAAGGGCTGAAAAAAATACAGAAGTACAGGCAGATAAACCGACACACACACAAACATCTTGCCTTATATATATATATATATATATATATATATATATATATATATATATTATCGATTTTCTGCACTATTGTAAGAACTGCAACCCTGAAACTTTTGAATATAATTTTCTTGTCTTTGTCTATGAGTGTATCAAATTTGATTAAAATCGGACCACCCCTTCTATAACCCGATTTTTTCGATTATCGATTCTCGATATTTATCGGGGGTGCCTCGACGCAAATCTTAGCTAAGAACACTCGCAGACGCTTATAGTACAACTGTGTAAATTTTCAAGGAAATCGGTTCAGCCGTTCGGAGTCTATAGGTAACGGACACACACAGACATACACACACAGACAAAGTTCCATTTATAAATAAGTTTAGGTTAGATATTTTAATTTTTTAAAATTCTCCTTTTAATAGAAAGGGCGGGATTCTCAAGTTTTGGGCATCTACACCAATGGTGAACACAGGTTAGCACAATAAAGTCGCCGAACAAGCTATAGATATACATTTCCAAATTCAACATAAAAAATAAACATAGATAAACATGTGATAGACGATAAAAAAATAAACCACAAATGATTTAAGTCTATGGCATTTTTCTAACCCGTAACATATATGTGGCACAAAGAGGAAGCAACTAGTTGGAATCGAATTCGCTTCTGAGTCGTCTTGTTTTAGTGAGAGAAATTTGGTTAACAGTTTTTGAATCAATCAGTTTATATATTATTTTGATCTTTTGTAATTTGTGAGAAAATAAATAAAAAGAATATTAAAAATAGATATTAAAAATAAAAATTAACAAATGCCATAAATTTAATAAAATATTGAATTACCTCTGCCGTTATTTTCTTTGTTTTTAAATTTAAAAACATTTTAAAAGAAAGCTTCACATTATTTTAATTTTAATTTTTCAAACGTAAACCGACAAAGCTAAACTAACAAAAATTCCATAATATTTTGGATAATTGCTAAAAACTGTGTTAAATTTTTAATTTTAAGATAGTCAAAAATAAAAATAAAACCATTAGTATGAATAAGATTTATACCAAATTAGTCTTCCATACTTGGCAATTTTTGGCCGGCTTATCGGCTCGAAACGAGAAATCGGGGTGCCGAGTTCGAATTCCAGTTGAATTCATTGCATTCACTTACGCGCAAATACCCTTGGGAAAGGTATTAATCCGGCTCTTCTTGCTAGTTATGGGTTAAATAACAGGACAGATTGGGTTCTATAGCCTTGGCTGGCAACCAGTTTACTGCAGAAAGCAATGGCAACCTACTGTGGGAAAATATCCTGCCCAGTCAGTCATGTCTCTTTCGAGACGTGATCGCCCAAGTGTGTTTACGTATGGCACTTAACTAACTGACTAACTGTAAATCATATCATTAAACGCCTCCTTGACAAGTTTTGACAGATGCAATAACAGGGATACCGTAATTGAGAAACGCTTTCTTTTAAATATTTCTGAAAGTAAGCATATAATTCTTGTTTCAAGCCAACTTAAGGTAAGATTTAAGTCTCTAATTTGAATAAAATAATGTGTCAGCGATGTGTATTTAATTTTTGTAAGATTTTTTAAAACTTTTAAAACGGCTTCTGTTTACAATCGAAGAAAAATGGCGGAAAATTTTAAATTTTAAAAACTTTTTAAAAAATCTACACAATTTTTAATTCTTATCAATATAATTTCGGTTTGAAACACACCAGGGTATTTTGCTTACTGTAATTAGTAAATTTAATCTCTTGGCCTTCATCTAAAGCTAAGATTAAAGCTTCAAGGACACATTTTTTTATTTTTAAAAATTAAATTTAAATTGAGGGATCGAAAATGGAGTGCAAGTACCTAAATAAGAGTTATTTCTTTTAATGAATCCTTCTGTTAAATGTTCTTTTCTATGTGCCATGTTTCTTCAGGATGTAGACGACCATGGCTCTCCACATCTTCCCATATATATATATATATATATATATATATATATATAGTACTGTGCAAAAGTATTAGGACAAGAATTATTTTATATTTTATGAGGCATCAAAATAAAGGTTAAAATCACCCTGTCCTAACACTTTTGCACACTACCAGTAGTGTCCAAAAGTATTAGTACTGTGTACATATATATAAAAACTATCATTTTGTAACTTTGTATAATATTTATGCATTGCACCCTAATCTTTATTCGGTAAAAAGTTCATTGCTAATCATGCATTACTTTTTAAGTAATGCACATATTTATGTTTTTGTTGTTTCGTTCCTTATGTTATGGCCGCTACTGTACACATATATATATATATATATATATATTGAATCAAAAATGGAAAAGTATGTAGGTAAAATCCCAATAACCAGATCCTATTAATTTTATGAATATTAAAAATGATTAATATTAAAGTAGAGGGCTCGATATAAATAGTATGATATATATATATATATATATATATATATATATATATAATAAAATTCGAAAATCTACATTCGTTGTATAGCTATTTCAGCTTGTTCAGCAACGATTATTTTTAATCGTTGCTGAAGAAATATATATATATATATATATATATTATCAAGTAAACTGAATATTACCACTCTATCACGAAGACGAGAATTATTTATCTGAGACTTGACTGCTTCTTTCCGCGAACTGCTATTCTCTCGAACCTACTTCCAAGAATATGCTTCCTCTATTGCTAAATCTTAAACTGTTCAAATCAATAGTTAACTGTTATCTTCCACACATATCTGCAACATTGTAAAAGAAAAAAATTCTAAAATTTTACAAAAAATAAACATTATTTTGGGGATAGCAATGCGGGTGAAAAGTTTAGAACTTTTAAAATATGCAGGTCATTAAAACTGTTAAAAAAACTGGGGCCTTTTTTTTTTTTTACTATTATGGGTTTGTAATAAACGGATCACCCACTCAATTAAAAGTTACTAAACCTACGAAATGGACCGGAGGATGAAAGAAGAAAAGTAATAAATAAAACAACCATCAGTATACCAAGTGTGTGTTAAATTTTCTAAGCACTTTTTCTTCATCATGTGAATCATATTCAACTGTCTTTTCTTGATTGTATATGTATAAGTATTTCTTTTTTTTTCAATTTATTCTAAAACATCGCCGTTGCTCATATCTTAAGTCCATGGCATTCTCATCGTCCTTCTGTAGCACCAGATGTTTGTAGCTTAATCATTCACTGCTATTGAGGAGGATTGATATGAGGGATGTGCGTTTTGTGGTGCAGTGGATATCAACTCGGAACGAGAAATCGGGGAGCCGAGTTCGAATTCTAGCTGAATTCCTGGCATTCACGTACGCGCAAATACCTTTGAGAAACGTATTAATCCGTCTCAGGAGATATTGGTTTCTATAGCCTTGGCTGGCAGCCAGTCTACCGCAGAAAGCAATGGAAACCTACTGCGGGATAATCTTCTGCCCAGTCAGTCATGTCTCTTTCGAGACATGATCGCCCAAAGCGTGTATCACGTATGGCACTTGATTGACTGAGATAAGAATTCAACACAACTTTTATTCTTTTCGTTTTTGAAGAAATTGTCATTTATTCACTGCTATAGAGTAAGACAGTCAGTTAAGTGCCATACGTGAAACACGCTCGGGTGAGCATGTCTTAAAAGAGACATAACTGACGAAGAAAATGATTTTGCATCACTGGGTTGCCGTTGTTTTCTACGGCAACGTTCTGTGGTTCATGGTTGACAACAAAAGCTTTTACTGTGAAACCAATAAATTGTAAATGCAGATTCTACTCCAGCAGTTTTTTTTTTCATTTTCAATGATAAAAAAAGAAAATTTACTCTTCATCTTTGACGAAATTGCTCCACATAAACTGCCATAGAGAAGGGTCGATATAACACAACCGTTCAATACTCATACCTTTGGGTCTTTGCCTTAAAGTATCATCTTCTTGATAGAATTTCAAGTATCTACTGTTATTGAGTCACTGTTCAACGTTATTTTCTCTGTGTCATTTGCATTAAATATCCTGTTCATCTTTTGAGAAATTGTCCAGCATTCACTGCCATAGATGGCTATGTTATATAATAAATAGAACTTTGTCTGAGTGTGTATGTGTGTCTGTGTGTGTGTGTCCTTTACCTATAGACTCCAAAATAGCTGAACCGACTTTCTTGAAAATTTACACGGTTGTACTATAAGCGTCTGCGAGTGTTCTTAGCTAGGTTTGTGTCGAGGTAGCCCCGATAAATATCAAAAATCGATAGTCGAAAAAATCGGGCTTAAGAATGAGTGGTCCGATTTTAATCAAATTTGATACACTCATAGACAAAGACATAAGAAACGATATTCAGAAGTTTCAAGGTTACAGTTCTTACAATAGTGCAGAAAATCGATAATATATATATATATAAAAGGCAAGATGTTTGTGTGTGTGTCTGTTTATCTGCCTGTATTTTTTAGCCCTTTTAGTTTAGTTTTTGCTTCGGGTTTGGCACTAAGTAGGTATAATTGTAGTTCTTAGTCTCAGCTCTGATATCATTTACTCAGAGGACTTATTTAGCCTTCAAAATTCAGTTTACGACGAATAAAACTTATTTGATATCGATACCAGGATTTGACTTACATCCATTCATTTTTCTTTCAGTCTACGGTTTCACTTTAATTGGAAACAACTATTGCTTTTTAGTCTTTCGTGCCAACGTCCAAAGAGTCTGAGCTCCATGACCATGGATTGGTTTTAAAGCTTTCATTACACCCGAGCAACGCCGGGCTATACTGCTAGTCTATAATAAATAGACTTTTTCATTCACTGCCATAGAAGAGGATTGATATTACATACCTGCTGAAGACCTGGAACTTTTGCCTCAAGCCTGCTGTTAATCTTTGAGAAATTGTCTTGAATTCACCTCCATAGAGATTTGATAATACATCAATGTTCAAAGTACATTTTCCTGTGTCTCGTGCTTAAAGTCCCCTCTTTATTTTTGAGGAAATTGTCCAGAATTCAGTAACACATGGTAGGATTGATAGTACATAATTTTTCAACATTTTGTCCCTGTTTTTTTCTTTGGGTGACCTTTTATTCTTTGAGAAAACTGTCCAGCATTCACTTTGATAATATATAAATCTTAAACACTTGTTTTTTTGGGTTTTTTTGCATCAAATATCCTCTTCATTTTTGAGGAAATTATTTAGATGCCACTGTAATTGAAGACGACAGATATTATAAAACTATTTAATAATCTTTTCACTGTATTTTTTGCTTCAAATCTCCTCTTTATCTTCAAGAAAATTGTCCAGCATTTATGGACATGGAAGATGATTTATATTACATTATATCATAATCTTTTCACTGGGTTTTCTGCATTAAATAATCTCTTCATTTTTTTTAAAAATCTCCATCATTCACTTCAGTAGAGGAGGATATATATTACATAGGTGTTCAATTCTGTTTTCCCGGTGTCTTTAACATCAATTATTTTCTACATCTTTGAGGACATTGTCCAGCATTCACTAACATAGGGGACGATCAATATCACAAAACTGATCAACACACTTTTCTACTCTGTCTTTCGCTACAACTATCCTTTTTCAAGATATTGTCCATAATCCATAGCCATAGAGAAAGAATGGTATTACATATATGTTCATCACACTTTTCCTAGTTTTTGTTCTAAGCCTCCTATTTACTGTTAAAGAAATTGTCCAGCATTCAGTGCCATAGAGCAGGATATATATTACATAACATTTTAACACCTTTTTCCCTGTACTTTTGGTAAGATGCCTCTCCTAATCTTTGAGAAATTTGCTCAGCATATAGAGGAGGACTGACTCCTTGTTGTGTGGTCTCCCCTTTTTCCATGATAATAGAATATATATATATATATATATATATATATATATATATATATATATATATACTCCTGCGATAGACAGATACCGTCAGATACCGAGCGATCCCGGAACTTACCGGGGTTACACGGAGAATACAGCGGCAGCAGTTCATAGTAGCTCTGAGCTCAACTCAGCCTAAATATTATTACACAGCACCTGTCAGCTTCCGAGGTGGACTTACGAAACATACTACGGCTTCACTTCAGAGACTTATATATCTACTTCGTACTAACTCGTATTCCTGGATTAATAAACATCGTTCAAGTTTGTATCCTTTACGTTAATATATTTATTTTTCTATCTCCAATTCTGATTGTTGTTCATTTATTTTGTGCGGTTCTCATTACCGGAATCCACAACACATCTCATAATTGATCTTTTACCTGTGTTTGTGCATCAAATATCTTCTTTAACTTTGAGGAAATCGTCCAGCATTCACTCCCATAGAGAAGAATTGATGTTACGTAACTGTTCAGCCCTTTATTTCCTTGTGTCTTTTGCTTCATGTGTCCTTTTGTTTATCTTTGAGAAAACTGTCCAGCATTCAGTGCCATAGAGCAGGATTTATATTACATAACATTTTAACACATTTTTCCCTGTGTTTTTGATAAGATGCCTCTCCTAATCTTTGAGAAATTTGCTCAGCATTCACTCATATAGAGGAGGACTGACACCTTGTTGTGGGGTCTCCACTTTCTCCATGATAATAGACTAGTCTAGAATATATATATATATATATATATATATATATATATGTATACTCCTGCGATAGACAGATAGCGTCAGATAGTGAGCGATACCGGAACATACCGGAACATACCGGAACATACCGAGGTTACACGGAGAATACAGCGTCAGTAGTTCATAGTAGCTCTGAGCTCAACTCAGCCTAAATATTATTACACAGCACCCGTCAGCTCCGACGTGGGCTTACTAAACATACTACGGTTTCATTTCAGAGACTTATATATATACTTCGTACTAACTCGTATTCCTGGATTACTAACCTGCGTTCAAATTTGTATCCTTTACGTTTAATATACTTACTATTTTCTATTTCCAATTTTGATTGTTGTTCATTTATTTTGTGCGGTTCTCATTACCGGAATCCACAACACATGTCATAATTGATCTTTTACCTGTGTTTGTGCATCAAATATCTTCTTTAACTTTGAGGAAATCGTCCAGCATTCATTCATATTTTTTTTTTTTTTTTTTTTTAATCATTTCACCCCGAGCAAGGCAGAAACGCCACTGATGTGCAGGGGGTTACATAAGTGTAGAAAGATTAATTAGAAAAGAGTGAGGAGTACAAGCTAGTTAGAAAGGAACAATAGAAAACTGAGAAAGCAGGTGCAATGACAGGTACATGGGCGGAGAGAAAGGGAAGCTTATACAGGGGAGGGGAGAGAGAGCTAGAGGCCAGTGGTTAGTAGGTGAGTATTAACTTTGCTTTTAAATTTCTGGAGGTCGTAGCCGTCAGGAAAGCAAGAATACGGGAGTGAGTTCCACAGGCGGGAAGTGCGAGAGAGGAAGCTGCAGGAGTAGAATTGTCGTCTGCGTTTGGCTAACCTGACTGTGAATGGGTGGGACCCAGTTGCCAGTCTGGTTGAACGGGTAAACACCTGTTGAGGAGGCATCAGTGACTTAAGCTCATCCGAGCAGAAGCCATGAAAGTATTTATAGAAGAGACAGAGGGAGGCCACATTTCGACGATGGGAAAGTGGCTGCAGACGAGTCGCCAGATCAGTACCTATCACATTACAGACTCTCCTTTGGAGCTTGTCAAGAACACTGAGGAGAACGGCAGGGGCACCTGACCATAAATGGCAGCAGTACTCCATGCACGGACGGATGGTTGACTTGTATATATGCAGGATGGATTCAGGTGGAAAAAACATCCTGGATCGACATAGTGACCCAATCTTCTTAGCAGTAGATTTTGCTATGGATTCAATATAGTGCTTCCATTTGAGGTCTGAGGACAGGGTAAGTCCGAGGAGGCGTAGTGTATTACTCTCCGGGAGAATCATCTGGTCCATGCTTATGGGAGGCAGAAGAGGTTGCCTGTAATGGTTGACAGACAACAGCTTGGTCTTAGAGGAATTAAAGTTGACAAGCCACTTCTTGCCCCAGTTCACCACAGAGTGTAGATCCCGCTCAAGGTCAGCAGCGAGATTATGTCTGTCCGCCACGACAGGTTTCTTACTGGAGCGGGAGTATATTGTAGTGTCATCTGCGTAGATGCCTACTTGGGACCTGATCTCATCTGGGAGGTCGTTGATGAAAATAAGGAAGAGCGTTGGGCCCAGGATAGAGCCTTGTGGGACACCAGCATTCGTGCTGTAGGACGAAGAGGCACGCCCATTCAGAACGACCTTCATTTTGCGGTTATTTAAGAAAGATTGGATTAGGTCAAGCAGGCGACCGGTAATACCATAACCGCGTAGTTTGCATAGGAGGCCAGGGTGCCAAACCCTGTCGAAAGCCTTGGAGATATCCAGAGCAACCGCGCGAGCCTCGTCAGACTCATCAAGGGCCTGTAGCATGTACTCCGTTACAGTAGTTAGCAGGTCGGCTGTGGACCTGTCAAATCGGAATCCATATTGCCTGTCGGAGAACAGCTTGTGGGCGGTGAGATGATGAACTATTTCAGCATTTATTATAGCCTCGAACACTTTCCCGAATATTGGTAGGAGACTGATAGGGCGATAGTTGGATGGGTCCGAGGGTTCACCACAATTCTTAAAGACAGGAACGACTGAGGAGAATTTCCAGCATGCAGGAAAGCAGGAAGCAGAAAGGCAGTAGTTAAACAGTTTAGAGAGGACAGGGGAAAGTTCAGGGGCACACCTCTTAAGGACTATCACCGGGATTCCATCGTCTCCACACGCCTTATGGGGGTCGAGTTTTGAAATTACTCTGGATACTATTGTCGGGGTAATATACACGTCATGCAGTTTGGCCTCAGTTCTAATAGGGAAGTCGGGTGGGTGCACTCCGGACGAGTCGAGTGTGGAGTTGGATGAGAATCTGCGGGCAAAGCACTCAGCTTTCTCAGCAGATGACGTGAGAACGTCAAATCCATGGATTAAAGGAGGTATTGAGGATTTCCTATTGTTGAGCAGATATGGAGAAGAATTGATGTTACGTAACTGTTCAGCCCTTTATTTCCATGTGTGTTTTGCTTCAAGTGTCCTTTTTTATCTTTGCGGAAACTGCCCAGCATTGAAAATTCTCCAGAACTCACTGTCATAGAGGATGATTGATATTACATAACTGTTTGACACTCGCTTCCAGGTATTTTGCTTCAAATATCCTATTTGTCTGAGAAAATTCTCCAGCACTCATTGTCATAGAGGAAGATTGATATTAAATAACTGTTCGACACTCGCTTCCAGGTATTTTGCATCAAATATCCTATTTGTCTTTGAGACAATTCTCCAGCACTCAAAGTCATAGAGAAGGATTGATATTATATAACTGTTCAACACTCGCTTCCCGGTGTTTTGCATCAAATATCCTATTTGTCTGTGAAAAAATTTTTAGCACTCACTATCCTAGAGAATGATCGATATAAAATAACTGTTCGACACTCGCTTTCCGGTGTTTTGCTTCAAATATCCTATTTGTCTTTGAGAAAATTCTCCAGCCCTCACTGCCGTAGAGGAAGATTGATGTTACCTAACTGTTCAATACACGCTTTTCCGTGTGTGAAGAATCAAATATTCTCTTGGGTTTCTCCAGCATTCACTGCCATAGAATCAATCAATCAGTTAAATGCCATACGAAACACATGCTGAGGCCATCAATCTCGAAAGAGACCTGACTGTCTCTACAGAATATTTTCCCATGGTAGTCTGCCGTTACATTCTGCTGTAGACTGGTTGCCAACGAATTCTATAGCACCCAATCTGTCCCGTTATTTAACTGATAGCTGGATGGAAGAAGCAGATTATTACTGTTGTGGGATCTCCCCTTTGTATATTATAATGAACTCGCCTGGGTATACATATACTCCTGCCATAGAGAACAGCAGTTGAGAGTTGAGTGTAATCGTAGAAATCCGTGAGAGTTATCGGAGAGTACCCGAACTGATACGTAGGTTACCGAGAGATACCGAAGTTACCCAGAGATTACCGCGTCAGAAGTCAGAATAGCTCTGAGCTTCACTCAGCTAGAATAATCTACACGGATATACCATTTCCAGCTTCACTTCAAGACTTGTATATATTTATTTCTTACTAATAGTATTCTTGGATTTACTAGCCTCAGTTCGAGGTTGTATATTACGTTCAATATAACCTACTTTCTTATTACAATATATGTTTTTGTTATTCATTATTTTGTACAATCCCTCACACGGAATTCACAACAAATACCTTTCCCAAAGGCCTTTCCCAAGGGTACTGGTGTGAAAGTGAATGTTTTATGGCATATCAACCTCGGCGGGTCAATTATTGCCAACTAAATTTTAGTTATTTATTGCTGGTCATATCTTTTTTCTTTCAACAATTTATTGTTGTTTTTGTATAAGTTTTGTGTCTAGTAATACTTTTTTCTTTTCGAGTACCAAGATTCATTGGGATTTATTTTTAAGCGCAGGGCCCCCAAATTTTACCCTTGTTATTTAACCCATAATTGGAAGGCATGGGCGGATTAATATCTTTCTCAAGGGTACCAGTGCTTAAGTGAATGCACGGTATTCAACTGGAATTCGAACTCGGCTCACCGATTTCTCTTTCCGCGCCGATATCCACTGCACCACAACGCACATCTGTTACTAAACGCTTACGGCACCTGGTTTTCCCAAGCGGTCACCCATCTAAGTACTGACCAGGCTCAACGTTGACGTAACTTCGGTGATCGAACGAGAACCGGTGTATTCAACGTGATGTGGTCGTAAGCCCCAGATAATGTAACTATATCTAAAATAAGGCATATGGCGCTAATTTGTGTGTGGGTAATATCGTTTTCTACAAGTTTATCAACCCTTTGATGTTATTAACCATCAGAAAATATTTTATTTTGTTAGAATTCTTTATCAAACGAGTCGAATCGGCGGCCCTTCAGAAAGTGTTGCATTGAGCGGAAAAGGCCGTAATCTGATGGAGCACAGTCAGGACTGTAAGCTGGATGTGGCAGAACCTCAACGAGGTCCAGCTCTTCAAACTTGTCTTTGGTTTTCCTGGCGGTGTGTGGTTTGGCATTTTCCTGCTGCATCAAAGCGTGCTTTCTGTTGATCAGAACCGGATACTTTTGCTTCAACTTTTCGTAGACCCACTCAAGTTGCTGACAGTAAAGTTCGGGACTGATAGCACGACCATTCGGAACCAACTGAAAATGCACGATTCCTTCAAAGTTCCACCAAACGCACAACATGACTTTCTTGCCGAATCGATTTTGTTTTAGAACCGACGGTGTCTCTTTCCCAATTCTGAACCCATCACTTGTTTCGATTGTGTTGGACCTGATAGACCCATTTCGCAAGTGTTTACGAACTTTTGGGACAACCTATTAGTATTAATTTACTAATACCTGTCATACTCATAGCTAAGGGGAGGAGAAGTTGATTCATACCTTTCCCAAGGCTGTTTGCGTGTAAATTAATCTAATGAACTCGACAGGAATTAGATCTCTGATTTCAACTTCCAAAACATAATCCATTACAACACATCGCTTGGCATTATCAAGTGGTCAACAATCAACCTACTGACCACGTTCAACATTGCTTAACCGGTACTTCAATGATCTACTATTATGAAAATATTGCTGAATATAAAATGAGGTTTACATTTTCTATTATTTTAAACTTACCAACCCACCCCAAATGACATCTACTTCTATGTGCCCTATCACTTCAGGACGTAGGTGATCATGGCTTTCCACGTCTCCTTATCCTTGGTGGATCTTAGCATGGCTTCTCCTGTTACACCATGTAACCCTTGTTCCATCATCAACCTGACTAGGTCCTTCAGATAATTTATCTATTGTTTTCCCCTCTCTTTTTCCCCTCTATCTGGCAGGTTCTCCAAGCCATCCTTCTTCATTGCATGTCCCAGGAACTTCAGTTGTCTCTTCCTGATGCTCAGTTTTAATTTCCTTTTCGTTTCCATCATTTCTAAAACCTCATCATTGCTCACATGCTCGATCCATGATATTCGCAACATCCTTCTGTAGAACCACATTTCAGTTGCTTTAAGTTTTTCCTTCAACTTTGATGATATTTTCCAGCATTCACTGAAATATTGAAGAACTGACATCACATAACAAACCAGAACTCTCTTCTTTGTTTCTAGTGAAATTGTCCTGTTTCTTAATACTTTATTCAACTTCTGGAATGCCTCCTTGTGCTTTTGGATTTCAGGAATATAAATGTATAGAAACTGCTCTGACCACAAAGTGAGGAGTCAGTTTATATATCGATTGTAATATGTAACTGATCCCCCATTTTATATCCAGTACGCATCAGTAGAACCACATTTCGGTTGCTTCAAGTCTTTTTTTCATCTTTGATGATATTCTCCAGCATTCAGTGCCATATTGAAGAACTGACATTACATAGCAATCCAGTACTCTCTTCTTTGCTTTTAGCGAAATTGTCCTGTTTCTTAATACTTTACTCAACTTCTGGAATGCTTGCTTCGTCATGCCAATTCACGTTCGGATCTCTGTGTCGCACTTTCCGTCTTCTGTTGTAACACTTCCTAGGTATTTAAATGTTTGTACCTGCTTGTATCGCCGACCTCTATTTGGCAAATTGGGCTGCCCCTTTTACTGATGAACATGTATTCGGTTTTCTTGCAGTTTTACTGATAATAAATTACATTAAACGTTAAGCAACGTAACACTTGCTTAGTACCTGGATGGGTAACCGCTTGGGAATACCGGGTAATGTAAACTTGGATGAGTGGTTAGTACCCTGAATAATATCTCCGAATTTTTAAATTGAAAGTAGAATTTTAAATTTTAAATTTTTAAATTGAAAGTAGACTCTCACAAGCTAAAATGAACTTCTTGCTTTAATTATATCAATTTTTCTGATGGTTCGAACTTCTGAACTTTTTTCGAAAATAGTTGTTTGCAAACAATTATTCAAAATAATATTGTTCGAAAACAATTCTTCGAAAAATATTAATTAAAAAATATTAATTAAAATATTAATTCGCATTGTAAATTTTTTGACTGCAAATTGATCAAAAGATCGATTAAACTAAATGATGATTATTCAAAATGCAAATTTCTTGATTGCAATAAAGATATAAAAATTAAAAGAGGAAATAGACAAATGAAAACTATTCAAAATACAAATTTGTTAATAAAACAATTTAGTAAGAAAAATCTTCATGGCTTTAATTTATAAGATACTACACGCAAATAGTCAACTACTGAGGAGTAATTGTAAAAGAAATCTTGTAACTTGAAAATTTGAAAAGTAGTGTCAACGTACATAATTTATTAAAACGTTAGTAAACGTCTAGAAAAAAATTATACGGTATATAGTTAAGGAGTTAATGACCAAAAGTGTACGAAATTGGTTTATAGTTTCTTTCTGAAGAAACGACGTTGAAAGATAAACCTGATTTGTTTATCGGACTTTGATGATGAAACACAAAATTGTTAATGAAAAACAGCGCACGGTTAAATACTAGAAAATTCAGAAAAACATTAAACAGACCCCAATCTAACTTATTCCGAACTTTCGAAAGAAAAAAGAGGGAATGTTTACAAGATGGGTGTATGGTTTTCCGTTAGTGTCTAGGCTCCTTTCACGAAAAATCACTAATCCTTTCCTTAAATATAACTTAACAGGCAGAGAAAAATAGATTATCTTAAATTATGACGTATAGGTAAAACTAGCGTAAAAGTTAGCCCGAAGACTTTTAGCTCAAAATTTACAGTCAATATATATAGATATATATAGATCGCCTCCCAAACATACGGTAGGTTGCCAGTGGTTGAAAATTTCAACCTATCCGTCCGTGCAAAGAATACTGCTGTCATATATGGTCAGGCGCACTCGCTGATTTCTCAGTGTTCTCGACAGGCTCCAAAGGCGAATCAGTAATGTAGGTATCGATTTGGGGGCTCGACGATAGCCACTTTCTCACCGGCGTGATGTGGCTTCCCTCTGTCAGTTTTAAAAATATTTTCATGGTTTCTACTCCGACAAACTTAAGTCACTGGTGCCCCTGCTACGGTGCCCCTGCCAGTCTGGTTGCCCCTTGCAACCAGACTGGCAACAGGGCCTCACTAATTCACAGTTAGATCAACCAAATACAGCTGACAATTCTATTCCAGCCGCTTCATTTTTCGCACTTCCAGCCTGTGGAACTACCGTCTATATTATTGCATTCCTGCTGGTTACAATCTCCAGTAATTTAAATGCAATGACGATGGCCATCTCTTATCCACTTGATTGTAGTTCTTTCTACATCACCCTGTATATTGTTTTCTTTCTCTCTAATTTCGCAACTGTCATCACACCTGTGTCCCCATCCTTATCTTACAATTTCTCTGACACCACCCCCCTGTAACTTGTTTGTCTTTCTCTTTCCTCTCCTCCTATCTAATCTTTTACTCTTACGTTGCCTCCTGCGCATCAGTGGCGTGATCGCCTTGCAAGGGGTGATATGATTTTAAAAAAATTTGTAAGGAAATATCGCCCGGTTCAAATTGGAGCAGATAGACTAAACTATTGCCCTGTTCACACTCCACCCGCGTCTATTGAACAGGTGAAGAGGCTCATCCCTTGTTCCCTGTTTAGGATGTGGTTTCCAGCTTTCTCTTTTTCAATCTCTTTACTTTTTTTTCAATTGGAGTAGATAGACTAAACTATCGCCCGGTTCACACTCCACCCACGTCTATTGAACAGGTGAAGTGGCTCATCCCTTGTTCCCTGTTTAGGATGTGGTTTCCAGCTTTCTCTTTTTCAATCTCTTTACTTTTTTTTTTCAATTGGAGTAGATAGACTAAACTATCGCCCGGTTCACACTCCACCCGCGTCTATTGAACAGGTGAAGAGGCTCATCCCTTGTTCCCTGTTTAGGATGTGGTTTCCGGCTTTCTCTTTTTCAATCTCTTTACTTTTTTTTTTCAATTGGAGTAGATAGACTAAACTATCGCCCGGTTCACACTCCACCCGCGTCTATTGAACAGGTGAAGAGGCTCATCCCTTGTTCCCTGTTTAGGATGTGGTTTCCGGCTTTCTCTTTTTCAATCTCTTTACTTTTTTTTTCAATTGGAGTAGATAGACTAAACTATCGCCCGGTTCACACTCCACCCACGTCTATTGAACAGGTGAAGAGGCTCATCCCTTGTTCCCTGTTTAGGATGTAGGTTTCTCTTTTTCAACTTTCTTTACTTTTTTTTCAATTGGAGTAGATAGACTAAACTTTATCGCCCGGTTTTTTTTTTCAACTTCCACCCGGCTCATTGAACGGTAAATCATCCCTTGTTCCCTGTTTAGGATGCTGGTTTCCGGCTTTCTCAAATCTATTTTTTTTTCAATTGGAGTAAAAGGTTAAACATCGGTTACACTCCACCCGCGTCTATTGAACAGGTGAAGGGGCTCATCCCTTGTTCCCTGTTTAGGATGTGGTTTCCAGCTTTCTCTTTTTCAATCTCTTTACTTTTTTTTTCAATTGGAGTAGATAGACTAAACTATCGCCCGGTTCACACTCTACCCGCGTCTATTGAACAGGTGAAGAGGCTCATCCCTTGTTCCCTGTTTAGGATGTGGTTTCCGGCTTTCTCTTTTTCAATCTCTTTACTTTTTTTTTCAATTGGAGTAGATAGACTAAACTATCGCCCGGTTCACACTCCACCCACGTCTATTGAACAGGTGAAGTGGCTCATCCCTTGTTCCCTGTTTAGGATGTGGTTTCCGGCTTTCTCTTTTCAATCTCTTTACTTTTTTTTCAATTGGAGTAGATAGACTAAACTATCGCCCGGTTCACACTCCACCCGCGTCTATTGAACAGGTGAAGAGGCTCATCCCTTGTTCCCTGTTTAGGATGTGGTTTCCGGCTTTCTCTTTTCCAATCTTTTTACTCTTACGTTGCCCCCTGCGCATCAGTAGCGTTAGCGCCTTGCCTGGGATGAAACGATTAAAAAAACAAATAATGTTAGCTTGCAGTAAACGATAATCCGTGCTAAATCTATAAAGGGTCAAACCACTTTCCTGTATATTAAAACACTAACTGTAATATCTTCCTATATGGGTTGCATATGAAACAACCTGCATCACTTCTTCTTCTTCTTCTATGTGCCCTGTCCCTTCAGGACGTAGGCGATCATGGATCTCCACGTCTCCCTATCCTTTGTGGCTCTTAGTATGTTTGCTCCTGTTGCTCCTGGCAACCCCCGTTCCGTCATCCACCTGATCAGACTCTGCAGATATGTTATCCGCTGCCTTCCTCTGTCTCTCCTTCCTTCTATCTGTCCAGTCAGTATCAGGTTCTCCAGGCTCTCCTTCCTCATTGCGTGTCCCAGGTACTTCAGTTGTCTCTTCCTGATGCTCAGCATCAATTTCCTTTTTGTTGCCATTCTTTCTAACACTTCGTCGTTGCTTGTATGCTCAATCCACGATATCCGTAGCATCCTTCTGTAGAACCACATTTCGGCCGCTTCCAGTTTTTTCCTCATTTTCGATGATATTGTCCAGCATTCACAGCCGTACTGAAGAACTGACATCACGTAGCAGTCTAGCACTCTTTTCTTCGTTTCTATTGAGATTTTCATGTGTGTTAGTATTTTGCTCATCTTCTGGAACGCGTCCTTTGCCATGTCAATTCGCCTTCGGATCTCCGTGTCGCACTTTCCATCTCCTGTTAGAACACTTCCTATGTACTTAAATTCTTGTACTTGTTTGATTCTGTTATCACCCACCTGTATTTGGCATTTTGGGTTGTATCTTTTGCTGATGACCATGCACTCAGTTTTCTTAAAGTTTATTTGTAGTCCCTTCTTGTCACTCTCCACTGCTACTTTCTGTATGAGATCTTGCAGTTTCCTTTCCGTGTCCGCAATCAGTACTGTATCGTCCGCGTATCTTATGTTGTTCAGGTTGTGGCCTGCAATAATAAATCCTGGTGTGTCATCTAAGGTCCTCAAAATATTCTCGCTATATAGGTTGAACAAATCCGGTGAAAAGACACATCCTTGTCTTACGCCTTTTTCTATCTTTGTGTATCTACTGAGGTCGTTACCTGTCCGTATGCAGGCCGTTTGCTGCCAGTTAGCGTCACTACCTACTCTATAAGCTACTGTTATATTTCATGCTATTAAAATATTGTTGATTAAGATTGTTTCTACCAAAAATGAATCAAGGTAGGCTCCAAATTCTCTCAGATCAGAATCGCTTCACTGTATGAATTGAATACGTCCGGTGAGAAGACACTCTCTTGTGTTATACTGTTTTATATTTTTACTGACGTCAGATTATTGACTTAGGGAGATGATTTAGTATCCCTAGCTACTTGTTCATCTTTTAGTAATGGTGCTGAAAACCACTTTAAGCCGATCGGTAAATTAAGTTAAGAGACAATATAGAATTTCTTGTGTCACAACTACATAAGGACATGTCAGGTATCTGTATATCTAAACTTATTTATAAAGGGAACTTTGTCTCTGTGTGTGTGTGTGTGTGTGTGTGTGTGTGTGTGTGTTTGTCCGTTACCTATAGATTCCGAAATGGCCAAATCGATTTTCTTGAAAATTTACACAGTTGTACTATGAACGTCTGCGAGTGTTCTTAGCTAAGTTTTGTGTCGAGGTACCCCCGATAAATATCGAAAATCGATAATCGAAAAAATCGGGTTATAGAAGGAGTGGTTCGATTTTAATCAAATTTCATACTCATACACAAAGACATAAGAAACGATATTCAATGGTTTTCAAGAAAATCGATAATATATCTATATATATATATATAAAACAAGATGTTTGAGCGTCTGTTTATATGCCTGTATGTCTGTACTTTTTTCAGCCCTTTTATTTTAGTTTTTGCTTCGGGTTTGGCTCTAAGTAGGTAGAATTGTAGTTCTTAGTCTCAGCCATGATACCATTTACTCAGAGGACTTATTTAGCCATCAAACTTCAGTTTACAACGAAAAAAACTTACTTTGATATCGATACCAGGAAATCAAAATTTGACTTACATACATTCATTTTTCTTTCAGTCTATGGTTTCGCTTTAACTGGAAACAACTATTGCTTTTTAGTCTTTCGTGCCAACGTCCAAACAGTCTGAGCTCCAGGAACATGGATTAGTTTTAAAGCTTTCATTACACCCGAGCAACGCCGGGCTATACTGCTAGTTGAGACATAAACCATAATATATATCTATACGCACTGTATAGCGAACAACATACAACAAACACCGTATATTGTATACATTGCATAATATTTGAAATTCTTCAGTTTTACTGAGAAACACATTAAAGTCAACATCATTTCCTATAAAGTTTGAGTTTGAGTTTTGTTTAACGGCATATCAAACCCAATTGGTTATTTAATGCCAAATGGTGTGGTTTTAATGTTTGATTTTCTTTATTTTAATTTTCGATTATAGTGAGAAGGTTGATTTCGTCAGATTTTAATGAAGTTTTTTGATTTTTATTCATTTATTTTAGAAAACTGAAAATGTCTTCTAGTTTTGTATGCAAAAATATTTTACTGAGAATAATCGGTCCTTCAAAAATGTGTTATGGTAATAATTTTTCTTCAAAAATGTATTATTGGTAATATTTTTCCTTAAAAAATGTATTATTGGTAATATTTTTTCTTCAAAAATGCATATTTTTCTATAAAAGTTTTTCTTATGTATATATTTCTATAAAAGTGTATTTTTATCCATTCATAGTGTTTTGACCCAGTTTGGGGGTTAAATATTTGCCTATAGCTGGAACCGGAACAGGGGCTACCACTCTGGTCAGGTTGAACCTGAAAGAACAGCAATTAAGAGGTGGTTTTACGCTCATCACAACCTCCCAATTAGAGGTCTTTTGCCAGATGCAGTGTACCGTCAAACCCTGGACAAGTTTCCTATAAAATATTAATACTGTATATTACTTTGATTGAAGATGTGCGCTGTGGTGCAGTGGATATCGAATCGGAACAAGAAATCGGGTAGCCGAGTTCGAATTCCAGTTGAATTCATTGCGTTCACTTACGTGCAATTCCCTTGGGAAAGGTATTAATCCGTTTCTTCCCTCCAGTTATGGGTTAAATAACAGGACAGATTGGGTTCTGTAGTCTTGGTCGGCAACCAGTCTACCGCAGAAAACAATGGCAACCTACTGCGGGATAACGTTCTGCCCAGTCAGTCATGTCTATTTCGGGACATGAACGCCCAAGCGTGTTTCACGTATGGCACTTAACTGACCGGCTGAATATAGTAGTTGGAATAATGATTAAGGCTTCTACTGGTCACAAAGTGGGGGCTCAGTTTATTACTTCATAAAAATAGGAAACCGATCCCCCACTAATTACTGCATAATAATATAATACATTTCTTTCCCCTCTAGCTATGAGTCAAATAACAGGACAGATTGGGTTCTATAGCCTTGGTCGGCAACCAGTCTACCGCAGAAAGCAATGGCAACCTACTGCGGGATAATCTTCTGCCCAGTCAGTCATGTCTATTTCGAGACATGATCGCCCAAAGCGTGTATTACGTATAGCACTTAACTGACTGAATGAAGATAATAGTTGGAGACATATGTAAAGCTACTACTGGGCAAAAAGTAGGGGATCAATTTTTTATTGTTATTACGTAGTAAACTGATCCCCCACTAATTATTACTTATTAATACAATCCGTCTCTTCTCCCTTCAGCTATGGTTAAACAGCAGGATAGAAAATCTTCTGCCCAGTCAGTCATGTCTCTTTCGAGACATGATCTCCCAAAAGCGTGTATCACGTATGGCCCTTAACTGACTACCTATTATTCTAACAAGCATATGTACACAACTAAAGCGAAAGAAAATATTACATTTTCCACGACAGAAATAAAAGTAGATCCCAGGTTCACAATCTCTTAAATCTGCTTACGTTCCAAATTCAAAGAGGTAGAATACCATCTTCTTGATGTCAAAATTCACCTAATTTTCCTATTCGAAACTGGTATTATAACTCTAAACCACTGCAGGAGCTTTTTGTTTAATCGCATCACCCCTCAGGGGGCTCAGTTTATTACTTCATAAAAATAGGAAACCGATCCCCCACTAATTACTGCATAATAATATAATACATTTCTTTCCCCTCTAGCTATGAGTCAAATAACAGGACAGATTGGGTTCTATAGCCTTGGTCGGCAACCAGTCTACCGCAGAAAGCAATGGCAACCTACTGCGGGATAATCTTCTGCCCAGTCAGGCATGTCTATTTCGGGAAATGATTGCCCAAGCGTGTATCGCGTATGGCACTTGACTGACTGATTTTGATTGTGTTGTATGTTATTTTGTAAACAAGCAACTAGTGACGCCATTAATTTGTGTATCTGCTCTTGGACATGCGTTGATCAGTAGCTTTAATAGAATACTATATATATATTACTATTTTGTTTTTTTTACTTTATACTAGTCCTGTGTTGATATGACAAAGATGTTCACCAAACACATGTTTTTTGGCATATATTGGTATGTGGTGTACAACAATTGTTAGGAATGCTTCCTCACTTATTGACAACTTAGTAATAAAGATACAGAAGGAATCTGCGGATGTTGTGGACTGAGCATGAGGTTTTGGAAATGATGGAAACAAAAAGAACATTAATACTGAGCAGGTGAATGACAGAATGGGGGTTGCGAGTGTTATGTACTAAAAGGACAAGGCACATAGAAGAAGAATATATATGCCAACTGTTTATAAGAAAGTATAATGTGGCTATAAAATGGGGGATCAATTCTATATTATAATCAATATATAAACTGATCCCTCATTTTGTGGCCATGATAATTTCTATACATTTATTTATTTTTATTTTTTTTAAACATTTCACCCCGAGCAAGGCAGAAACGCCACTGATGTGCAGGGGGCTACATAAATGTAAAAAGATTAATTAGAAAAGAGTGAGGAGTACAAACTAGTTAGAAAGGAACAATAGAAAGCAGGTGCGATGACAGATACATAGATGGAAAGAAAGGGAAGGTTATACAGGGGTGGAGAGAGAGCTCGAGTCCAGTGGTTAGTAGATGAGTATTGACTTTGCATTTAATTTTCTGGAGGTTGTAGTCGTCAGGAAAGCAAGAATACGGGAGTGAGTTCCACAGGCGAGAAGTGCGAGAGAAGAAGCTGCAGGAGTAGAATTGTCGTCTGCATTTGGCTAACCTGACTGTGAATGGGGGGGGACCCAGTTGCCAGTCTGGTTTCACGGGTAAACACCTGTTGAGGAGGCGTCAGTGACTTAAGTTCGTCTGAGCAGAAGCCATGAAAGTATTTATAGAAGAGACAGAGGGAGGCCACATTTCGACGATGGGAAAGTGGCTGCAGTCGAGTCGCCAGATCAGTACCTATCACATTACAGACTCTCCTTTGGAGCCTGTCAAGAAGAATTATGGGCTTGAGCTAGTGGATTACAGAACGGGGGTTGCGGGGTGTTACAGGAGAATGTGTGCTCAGAGCCACCAGGGATAGGGAGACGTGGAAGGCCATGATCGCCTACGTCCTGAAGGGACAGGGCACATAGCAGGGAAAAATAATGGTCTGCATTTTATACCCTCCATATGAGCCGAATCACAGAATTGTGAATATTTTTAGGCATGAAATGTATTTGTTTAACAAAGATAAATCACCAAAAACGACACTACAACATGATTTCTATGGAGAAAAAATAATATACACGTGGTGGGTTTATCGAGATTTCAAACATTTAGAGTTCCTAAAACACAATATGGAGTGGATGTGCGTTGCAGTGCAGTGGATATCGGCTCGGAACGAATAAACCGAGAAGCCGAGTTCGAATTCCAGTAAAATCCATTTTATTCACTTACGCGCAAATACCCTTGGGAAAGGTATTAATCCATCACTTCCTTCCAGTTATGTGTTAAATAGCAGGACAGATTGGGTTCTATAGCCTTGGTCGGCAACCAGTCTACCGCAGAAAGCAATGGCAACCTACTGCGGGATAATCTTCTGCCCAGGCAGTCATGTCTCTTTCGAGACATGATCGCCCAAGCGTGTATCTCATTGGCACTTAACTGACTGAAAACACAATAAAACAACAAATGTACCTTTATAGATCCTTCCTATAAGGGTCTGTTTTTTAATAAAAAAATATTTTTTTTCGGTAACAATGCATACACTTATAATAAACTAAGAAAAAATATTTGTCACGGGTCACTTTACTGAATCGGACTATATCGGCAAAACTTGGGAAAATATGGTCGTCTTTATACACGTCGCGTTGAATATTTTGTGCCTTCTGATTGGTTAACACTTTCATTGGTGAACTATAAAATGAGTCAGCTCATGGCTGGCTCACTAGTATACAAATCTTTTAAATATATAGTATATTATTGTATATAGATGCATTTTAATGTCATGGGTTTGTTTCCTCCTTTTCTTAGGTGCTACTTGTAAATATGTGGTTTTGTGGTGTGTGAATGATTGGGTGGTGATGGATGGTTTAATGTAGTGGTTGGGCAAATTGTTGATGAGTGATAAAGTCGTGATAGTGTTTAGCTAGATATAGGATAGTTAGTGAGTACAACCCTCTACCCACCCCCTTTTTTCGGCCTTGTGCCACAATTTTGTACTCAGTATGAAATACATATTGTATATAAAGGTACCCAAAAACTCCAACAGTATTTACACAATTATTGGTTGTGGATTGGAACTTTTCGTGCTTGAAAATATAAGCGAAGACATTTTCGTTGTCTTAACTTTGTTTCATAGTTTTAATATTCCAATTATTTCTACGTTAATCTTGTTCACTAATTTATATATATATATATATATATATATATATATATATATATATATATATATATATATATATATATATATATATATATATATATATATTAGTGAACAATATATATATATATATATATATATTATCAAGGTTCCGTCAAACTGTCTACGGTTATATCGTGTTGAATACACCGGTTCCAGTCCAATCACCGAAGTTAAGCAGCATTGAGTCTGGTCAGTACTTAAATGGGTGACCATTTGGGAATACCAGGTGCTGTAAACGTAAGGACCAAGAATGCTCCAACAGTCCTCCAGGTTTGGGGGTTGGGTGCACGGCTAACAACCTTGCCCCGTAAAAAAGCATTTTGTTACATAAACAGCAACAACAGATTGCTGCCCTATGCACCAACTGGGTGTGATGGATAAATGATGATGATGAAGGAAAAATTAAATTCAGTTGACAGTGTTGAAATTAAGATGACACAGTGTTATAAGTGGACACAAAAAAAAAACTACATTACAGCAGGTGATGAAGGAAAGCGGGATGAATGGACTAACTATAGGAAGACATAATGGATGTTTGTTAGCAAAAGAATGAAGCCAAAAGGCAAATTAAAAACCAAACAATTACAAAAATTTCGCGGGAATCTAAAGGCGCACTGGGTAAGCCAAAAGCTAAGCTGAGTATTGAGAAAAATTTGTTTAGAAATTAAATAAAAAGACTACAGAACTGTTACGTTTTTCTGTACTCATATAGCAGTGAATGCTGAAAAATCTCCTCAAAGATAAAAAGACACAAACTAATAGAATTGTGGTTCTACAGAAGGATACTGAGGATACAATGGAAGAAAATATGTGAGCAAGGACGAAGTTTAAGCGAAAATGGAGACAAAAAGGAAACTTATACTTAACATCAAGAAGCGACAGATTTTCAAGGGCAGTTAATGATGAAAGTGCGTTCAGAAAATCTGAACAGAGACAAGAGTAAAAAACCCATAATATATTTATTGAACACCATTTACATTATTCGGACCATTGTCCTTATCTTGCTACCATGTTTACGATGTTTCTGTTGTTGTGCGCTCCAGCCTTCTTCAGGTACCCAGTGGATAGATGGTCAGTTCAAGTGAATTTACCCAAAGAGTTGTGAGTTCAATACCAGGCTACTGCAGTGGTGAACAAATAACGTAGAATAATTAATTTAAAGAGAGATAACAAGATGGCTACGAGAAGTTGCATCGTACATAGAATGAGTAATCATAATAAAGTAAACGGCTCAAAATTTTTACCCCCGGAAGAAAGCCGAGCCTATAATTGCTTAAACATCGTGAGCATGACAGCAAAATGAGGACAATAGTCCGAATAATGTAAATATTGTAAATACTACCTCATCTCAGAAATATAGACAAATAAAATGATCTATTATTAAACGCCGTACAAATGGCAACAAAGATGAGGACAATAGTCCAAATAATGTAAATACTGTAAATACAACCTCATCTCAGAAATATAGACAAATAGAATGATCTATTATTAAACGTCGTACAAATGTCAACAAAGATGAGGACAATAGTCCGAATAATGTAAATACTGTAAATACTGCCTCATCTCAGAAATATAGACAAATAGAATGATCTATTATTAAACGCCGTACAAATAGCAACAAAGATGAGGACAATAGTCTGAATAATGTAAATACTGTAAATACTACCTCATCTCAGAAATATAGACAAATAGAATGATCTATTATTAAACGCCGTACAAATGGCAACAAAGATGAGGACAATAATCTGAATAATGTAAATACTGTAAATACTACCTCATCTCAGAAATATAAGCAATTACGTGATGAGACTTTGTTCTTTAAATGTCGTAAAAAACTGTACAATTTTGTAGTAGTTTTTCACATGTTCTCACGTAATAATTAATAATAAATACTCATTGCTCTATTTTTATATGTATCACTGGTTTAAATTAATGTTTTGAACGCCGCAGTTTCATTCTTCCTTCTTCTTCATTTGAATTTATAACTCAGAAGTATAGATAAATAAATGGATGGAGGAACAAGGTTTAGGAGAGATAAATTCATTAAGAGCAAACGAAAGACAAGAAATTGTGGAGAGCCACAATCACCTACGTCTTGAAGTAATACAACGCATTCCACTTAAGCTGCCATATTTATTTGTCTTTTCGCCAAATATATTTTTACCTTTTTCGATCGCTGCAAAAAATGTTGATAAGTATTTTTAAAACAGAAGACTTCATTGAAAACATTTTCAGATCAAAATCTACGAATTTTACTCAAGAAATATCAAAGAGTTGCTTGATAAGTGACAAGGTGTTATTTGTAAATAATGGTGAATATGTAACTAAATAAACTAAATAAAATGTAATTATGCTTTTTCTTCTTTTTAAAGAAAAAAGTTGAATTGAAATGGAATTCATTTGTGACTCAAGCGAATAAATTAACAGTAAATCATGAGAAATTCATATATTTCTTCTATGTGTTCTGTCCTTTCAGGACGTAGACGAACATGGCTTTCCACGTCTTCCTATCCCTGGTGGCTCTTAGCACGCATTCGCCTGTTACACTATGACACCCTCGTTCCATCATCCACTAGCTTAAGCCCATAAATCTAGAATATAAATGTATAGAAACTAGCATGGCCACAAAATGAGGGAGCAATTTCTATATTGATTATAATATAGAACAGATCCTACATTTTTTATCCACATTATAATTTCTTATAAACAGTTGGCATATATATACTTCTTCCATGTGCCGTGTCCTTTCAGGACGTAGGCGATCATGGCTTTCCACATCTCCCTATCCCTGGTGGCTCTTATCACGCTTTTTCCTGTTACACCACACAACCCTCGTTCCGTCATCCACCTGCTCAGGCCCTTCAAATATGTTATCCACTGCTTTCCCCTGTCTTTTTTCTCTCAATCTGGCCTGTTAGTATCAAGTTGCTCACATGCTCGGTCAATGATATTCGCAGCATCCTTCTGTAGAACCACATTTCAGTTGACTCAAGTTTTTCCTTCGTCTTTGACGATATTGTCCGGAATTAACTGCCATATCCAGTACTCTCTTCTTTGTTTCTAGTAAATTTTTCCTGTTTCTTAATACTTTACTCAACTTCTGGAATGCTTCCTTCGCCATGCCAATTCGCCTCCAGATCTCTGTGTCACACTTTCCGTCTTTTGCTATAACACTTCCCAGGTATAAGCGAAAAATAAACTTCTGAGATTATTTGCCTACCAGTCTATACGATTGTATAGTTGACACAAGATACAAATTACCGTGGTTGCCATACCCATTTCCTTATTTGAGAAACCCCCATCACCAGAGTTGATCACAACCTTCCCTTTTCAGGACAAGGGAGAATGTGCAACTTGGCAAAGGTGTAGCTTGGCGAAGGTGTCTTGCAAGAACAAGACATTGTCTATTGGTCACGGAGGGCAAACGTGGGATATTTAGACGTGATGTAAGGTTTTGCAAACTTGAATCGCTAGATCCATTTTCATCTAATAGCGAGTTAGTTTCTCGCTGGTTGTCTCATAATTTCTGCATTGTATCACATCCAAACTGCGCTTCGAATGTGACCAGGGCACATCGACGTGATGTTATGGTTTGTCCCGTAAGATCAACTGAATAGCGAGTTCAATCCTCACCGGCTGCCGCATGCCATCGTCCTTGAAACGCGTACCACCTTCCCTTTTCTGTACAATGGAGAAGGTGCAGCTTGCCGTAGATATCTTGCAAGAACAGGAGCTTGTCTTGTAAGATCAATTACGACTAAGTTCGATTCTTGCAGGGTGCTCCCTATTTTTGTCCTTAGCAACATACAAGTTACTCTCAGATTATCCCAGGAGTATTCCGACGGGATGTATTTCCTAAGAAGCTTTTCTCGTAAGATCAATTACGAATGAATAGATAGTTCAGACCTCACTGGGTTTCCCATACTTTCGTCTTAGTACCTACTCTAAGCTATGTTTTAAACATCACCACAAAAGGCGTGCAAACAATATATATTTTATGAGATTAGCTTAGTCTGGCCTAAGACCAATAATTTTAAGTGTGAAATCATCACTCAATCTTCGTCGTCAATCAAGCTACACCGTTTACGTTATTCAGACTATTGCCTTAATCTTTGTTGCCTTTTGTACTACGATTGAACCAAACCCTTTATCATGATCACTGGAGTATATCACTCTCATTCCTTGTGCGAAGCCCCTTTTAGTCGTTATGAGTTATCTCCCTCTAACCGGACTTTCAAGTTACTTGATCACCACATTATATTCGAATTTGGATTTATCAAAAATATAGTTCCTTAAAAAAGTTATTTTTAAATAAATAAATCGAAATATCTATTTATTTTTATAAAGTTATTATAACATTTAATGCTGTGAATTATTGAAATTATTTACTTTATTATAAAATAATTTACATTACAATTTATTTTATTAAAAATAAATGAAATCAAAATATGTGTCCTAAATCAGACGAGTTCATTTACCTATCTTCACTAATCAGGCACCCTAATTTTTTTTTTTCAACAAATTAACTAATGTGAAAATCAAGAAACACTGAATATAGAGGCTTGCAGCCAAATGATTGCTGTGAGACGAATGGAAAAAAGTGGATATTATCAGGACAAGAAAAATATATAATGATTGTCTGAAACAAATCAAGATTAAGTATCAATACGCATTACAAGAAGTGAAATTTTTAATGGACATTAAAATGTGGTGTCATGCTGATTTTCTAAGTGTAGTTTAGATGTGACACAAGGCCAATTATATAGGTGACCCAGCGAGGATCACCTATATATTAGTCGCAATTTTATTTATGTTTAGTTAATAATGGCTGAGTGATACAATTCTTATTAATTAACACCAGCTTTGGGTATTTGGATGTAAGTTAATACAACGAACCCAATGGGAATTTGAACTCGGTTCACTGATTAAAACTTCCGAGCTAGTATTCATTACATCAACCGTATATCCGAGAATATAGGATCTGGTAAGCTGTCATCATCTCGTTACTGAAAAACCTCCACGATGCTTAACTTCTGTGATTGTACGATAATCGGTGTTTTAATGGAATGTGACCAGAAGCTAATAGAATAATAGAATAATAGAATAATTTATACTATTTTATTGACAGTACTAACAACTAAATAAACAATTTTTGATCGTACTAAGACCGGAAACAAAAGTTGATAAAAATGAACGGAAGTAAAAACAGAAAAGTATTGTTGAATATATATATATATATATATACTGTTAAATATAAGAGACAATTAATGTCTATTATGTTTAATCATGAGCCGTTCTAAACGTCGTATTTTGGCTTTAATTTCAGTTGAAGATAAAGACAAAAATTCTCCAACATTTGGTGTAGATATAGAAGAATCCAAAGGAGTATCCTGTACATACAGTGGTAGGATAACTCTCTAAGAGAGCTCTAAATATATATGTATATAAATACATATAGAGCAAATATATATATATATATATATAAATTAAGGCAGACAAGTTATTACCATGGTAAATCGGAAGTATGGGCCTATTTCCGGCAAACCATCATCAGCTTCCGTCTTTATTGGACAGAAGATTTTACACGAATGAAATTCACAAAAGCCTAACCGGAATAAAAATAAAGATCGCTCACTTAAAAGAGAAAATTCAAGAAAAAATACATCATTGCAACAGTCCCGCGCATACACACATATATTCATACATAAGCATATATATATATATATATATATATATATATATATATATATATATATATATATATATATATATAATCAAAGAGCACGCGTTAATATACATATATAAATATTTGTATATAAGTTGTTTCTCTCGCGAAGTAAAATGGTTAAATTGGAAACAAAATATCAATTTTTAAATGAGAATTTTTTTATTTTTTTTTATTTAATCATTTCACCCTGAGCCAAGGCGGAAACGCCACTGATGTGCAGGGGGCTACATAAATGTAAAAAGATTAATTAGAAAAGAGTGAGGAGTACAAACTAGTTAGAAAGGAACAATATAAAGCAGGTGCGATGACAGATACATAGGTGGAGAGAAAGGGAAGGTTATACAGGGGTGGGGAGAGAGCTAGAATCCAGTGGTTAGTAGATGAGTATCGACTTTGCATTTAAATTTCTGGAGGTTGTAGCCGTCAGGAAAGCAAGAATACGGGAGCGAGTTCCACAGGCGGGAAGTGAGAGAGAAGAAGCTGCAGGAGTGGAATTGTCGTCTGCATTTGGCTAACCTGACTGTGAATGGGAGGGACCCAGTTGCCAGTCTGGTTGAGCGAGTAAACACCTGTTAAGGAGGCACCAGTGACTTAAGTTCGTCAAAGAGCACGCGTTAATATACATATATAAATATTTGTATATATATATAAGTTGTTTTTCTCGCGAAGTAAAATGGTTAAATTGGAAACAAAATATCAATTTTCAAATGAGAAATAAAAACAACATTTAAACTTTACCTTAGGTAATTAATTGAATTAAATACAAACACTCTTGTCATACGTTTACAGATAACGCTAACATTTCGTTTAGATTAAACATTTCTATTTGTTACTCAAGTAAAATTCAACAATATATATACAAACGTGTTAATCAAAATTTTGACTGGCAAAAAATAGGCCTGTGCGAACATTTAATGTAATAAATATATACAGTAAATGTTTGCCGTGCGTAATGTAAAGAGTATTGGGGTGTCGGCTAAAAATCAGAGCCAAGATCTTTAGATTCGCGTTTTTTTTTTGTTGGTTTTTGTTTTTTCTTATTAGAGGGGGTACTTTTTCATGATTTTTACCCTGTAGAAGACTCTCTACTGGCAGCAAACGGCCTGCATATGGACAGGTAACGACCTCAGTAGATACACAAAGATAGAAAAAGGCGTAAGACAAAGATGTGTCTTTTCACCGGATTTGTTCAACCTATACAGCGAGAATATTTTGAGGACCCTAGATGACACGCCAGGATTTGTTATTGGAGGCCACAACCTGAACAACATAAGGTATGCGGACGATACAGTGCTGATTGCGGACACGGAAAGGAAACTACAAGACCTCATACAGAAAGTAGCAGTGGAGAGTGACAAGATAGGACTTTAAGAAAAACTGAGTACATGGTCATCAGCAAAAGATACAACCCCAAAATGCCAAATACAGGTGGGTGATAACAGAATCAAACAAGTACAAGAATTTAAGTACATAGGAAGTGTTCTAACAGGAGATGGAAAGTGCGACATGGAGATCCGAAGGCGAATTGGCATGGCAAAGGACGCGTTCCAGAAGGTGAGCAAAATACTAACACGCAGAAAAATCTCAATAGAAACGAAGAAAAGAGTGCTAGACTGCTACGTGATGTCAGTTCTTCAATACGGCAGTGAATGCTGGACAATATCATCGAAAATGAGGACAAAACTGGAAGCGACCGAAATGTGGTTCTACAGAAGGATGCTACGGATATCGTGGATTGAGCATACAAGCAACGACGAAGTGTTAGAAAGAATGGCAAAAAAAAGGAAATTGATGCTGAGCATCAGGAAGAGACAACTGAAGTTCCTGGGACATGCAATGAGGAAGGAGAGCCTGGAGAACCTGATACTGACTGGACAGATAGAAGGAAGGAGAGATAGAGGAAGGCAGCGGATAACATATGTGCAGGGTCTGATCAGGTGGATGACGGAACGGGGGTTGCCAGGAGCAACAGGAGCAAACATACTAAGAGCCACAAGGAATAGGGAGAAGTGGAGAGCCATAATCGCCTACGTCCTGAAGGGACAGGGCACATAGAAGAAGAAGAAGAAGAAGAAGAAGAAGAAGAAGAAGAAGAAGAAGCCCTTGGAAAGTTACAGAGTAAGAGACAGTTTATGCAGCGAAAGATACACGGTTCAGCTCTATTTGGAATATATATTTATTATTCAAAAATGATATTTTTCGCACAAGTTCGAAGGCTGGTCAACACTTTCTATCCCCGACACTGTGAATCCGATTTACGACCCATTCATTTATTATAATTAAACCATTCGCCACAAGAACTCATCTATCACCACTCAATTCTACATATACTTCAAAAACGAAGTTGTTACCTGTTAACCATCACAGACAATCGCTCTTACTCCACATTAGCAAGGATCAGGCTAGCCTCCCTGAAAGCAAAACACTGCGCCTCCTTGACCTAACTCTCTCAGCAGACCTCAAGTGAAATGACTATATCAAATCCATAGCTAAATCCGCTGCTAAGAAGGTCGGATCACTGTGTAGGACCAGAAAGTTTTTTTTTACCGTCTGAGTCCATCCTGCACATATATAAATCTATCATCCGCTCGTGTATTGAATACTGCTGCTACATTTGGTCGAGTGCCCCTGCTATTCACCTCGGGGTTCTTGAAAAAATCCAACGCAGAATCTGTAATGTGATCGATCCCGACTTGGCAGCTCAGCTGCAGTCGCTTTCTCACCAGCGTGATATGGCTTCCCTGTGTCTCTTCTACAAATACCTTTCATGGCTTTTGTTTCAATGAACTTAGCTGACTACAGTCTCCTAGGTATGAATTTACTCAAGCTACCAAACTAGAAACTAGGTCTCACGCTTTTACAGTGATATATATATATATATATATATATATATATATATATATATATATATATATATATGGCGGACAAGAAAAAGACTACCACCACCGTTTAAATTTGTTGTTTTTCATTTTTTTTTTTAAATTTTTTCAGCGCAGTCTTATTGGTTAATATATAAAGTTTCCGATTATCAAAAAAAAATTTGAAAAATTGTCAGTATTCAAACAATTTTAGTGGGGGCTTACTTTCCCATACAATGTCATAGTAAATCGATCCTCTATTTTTGAACCACTCGCTTTGGAGTCGCTTTTTTTTGTTTTTGTTTTTTTTTTGTTTTTTTCGGGCGAGTTGTTGCTCTTGTTTTTTGTCTCGTTCAAGACTTCTTCAATTCTTACAGTAACATCTTCCTTGGAAACTCCAAGAATGGCTTAATTCATAATTAATTAGTGGCTTTATCGCCTTGCTTGAATTGAAACGATATATATATATATATATATATATATATATATATCCTATCTGAACAGATCTTGCACATATATAAGTCTACCATCCGCCTGTATATTGAATACTGCTGCTACATTTGGTCGAGTGCCCCTGCTATTAACCTCGGGGTTCTTGACAAAATCCAACAGAGAATCTGTAATGTGATCGATCCCGACTTGACATCTCGGCTACAGTTGCTCTCTCACCGGCGTAATGTGGGATCCTTATGTCTCTTCTACAAATATTTTCACGGCTTCTGCCCCGATGAACTTAGCTCACTGGTGCCCCATTGATATAAATTTACTCGAGCTATTAGATTAGCAAATAGGTCCCACCATTTTACAGTGAACAATAAAATGTAACCCCCAATTTCTACTCTAACAGCTTCTTTTCTCGCACTTCCAGCCTGTGAAATTCCCTTCCATATATTTGCTTCCCCGACAGCTACAATCTCCAAGAATTTAAATGTAAGGTCAATAGACATCACCTATTTCACTAACTTGCATTCTTTCTCTCGAGCTTTTTTCTCCATCCACTCCACACCCATCGCACCAGTATTCTCATCATTCTATTACCCTCTTCCTGACACCCCTATAACCTGTTCCTCTTTCTCATCGCTTTCCTCCTATGCACCAGTGGCAGTAAAACCGCCCTACTTGGAGTGAAATAATTAAAAAAATACCACAATACCACATATTCTCAGGGAATATCCAAAAATACAGTCATTCAGTTAAGTGCCATACGTGATACACGCTTGGGCGATCATGTCTCGAAAGAAACATGACTGACTGGGCAGAAGATTATCCTGCAGTAGGTTGCCACTGCTTTCTGCGGTATACTGGTTGCCGTCCAAGGCTATAGAACCCAATCTGTCCTGTTATTTGACTCATAGCTAGAGGGGAAAGAAATGTATTATATTATTATGTAGTAATTAGCGGGGGATCGGTTTCCTATTGTTATGAAGTAATAAACTGATCCCCCACTTTATGACTAGTAGAAGCCTTAATCATTATTCCAACTATTATATTCAGTCAGTCAGTTATGTGCCATACGTGATACACGCTTGGGTGATCATGTCTCGAAAGAGACATGACTGACTGGGCAGAAGATTATCCTGCAGTAGGTTGCTTTCTGCGGTAGACTGGTTGCCGACCAAGGCTATAGAACCCAATCTGTCCTGTTATTTGACTCATAGCTAGAGGGGAAAGAAATGTATTATATTATTATGTAGTAATTAGTGGGGGGTCGGTTTCCTATTGTTATGAAGTAATAAACTGATCCCCCACTTTATGACCAGTAGAAGCCTTAATCATTATTCCAACTATTATATTCAGTCAGTCAGTTATGTGCCATACGTGATACACGCTTGGGTGATCATGTCTCGAAAGAGATATGACTGACTGGGCAGAAGATTATCCTGCAGTAGGTTGCTTTCTACGGTAGACTGGTTGCCGACCAAGGCTATAGAACTCAATCTGTCCTGTTATTTAACCCATAACTGGAAGGAATAACGGATTAATACCTTTCCCACGGGTATTTTCGGCTGGAATTCCAACTCGCCACCCCCCCGATTTCTCGTTCCGAATCGATATACAATGCACCACAACGCACACCCGCTAAAAATATCCTTAAAAAAACATATAAAAATTTAATGATGTAAAATGAAGGGGAAGGCAAGAACCCAAAAACAAGACTAAAATGTAAAAATAATAGTCTAACTAAAAACAATAGATGTTAGGAGAGCCCGTCAACCCATCAAAAATAAAAGCCGCCTCTGTAGTCTGACTTTAGACTGAATCAAGAATCTCACTAAATAACGGAGATGAAAGAACGAATATAAATAACGAAAGTGAAATAATAAAAGACTAACCCTGTCAAGACGAAAAAAGGCGGCTTATAAACAAACGGGAATAATCTCGATGTGTAGTATTAAAAATGAATAAATTCAGGAAATAGCCTGGGAACGAAACTTACTAACATGTAAACAAATATTTTCTTCCAAGAAATGGTAAAACAGGAAACCGCCCCGTTGCTTAAAAGAGAACTTTAAAAATATCAAGGCTGGCCCCGTTCACACGAATCACTACTTTATCCAATTCCGCTGAAATCTGTCGATAACAAGCAATTTCAGTCAATTCTGATTTTCATCTCGAACTGATTCCTAAAGAATCCGACCATACCCTTATGAGAAAAGCGTCCGTATCGCAAGATTCACTCAATTCGCGACGTCCATATCACCATTCTTGTCACGGCTATCAACGTGAGAAACTCCATTGGTCTCAGCCCAGAATAGGGGAGCGACACATTATCGCACGCATATGCGAGACAGATAGACACGAGATCAATACGAACCGTCAATTAGCCGACATTGTCCCAGAACAGGCACAAATGAGGACAGTGTTAGACGGCGTGCGAAGACGTTTTCTTCTAAACCAATGTCACACTGATAGCATTCGGGCAAATCCGCTCAACCTCCCCAGAAGGGTATGCCATTGAGTAGCATGTTCGGAATCAATCGCCAGGTAAACGACAATTCGGAGTTGCTGAGGATAATATGCTGCTTCTGCTCAAATCGGGAAGCAGCGGAACTTGGTCGCAGCAATCCGAGCCACCCATAAAGAAAATCCCTTCTCAAGCACCTCAATAAATTCCCGATAGAGACAGTTAAATGCCATAGGCTTTTTGCCCAGTAGAAGCTTTACTTATGTTTCTAACTATTATCTTCAATCAATCAGTTAAATGCCATACGTGATACACGTTTGGGCGATCATGTCTCGAAAGAGACATGACTGACTGGCTGGAAGATTTTCTATCCTGCTCTTTAAACTATAGCTAAAGGGAGAAGAGACGGATTGTATTAATAAGTAGTAATTAGTGGGGGATCAGTTTTGTATTGTTATTAAGTAATACACTGATCCCCCACTTTTTGTCCAGTAGAATCTTAGTCTTAGTCAGTTAAAGTGCTTTACGTGATATACGCTTGGGCGATCATGTCTCGAAAGATACATGACCGACTGGGCAGAAGATTTTCTATCCTGCTGTTTAAACTATAGCTGACGGGAGAAGAGACGGATTGTATTAATAAGTAGTAATTAGTGGGGGATCAGTTTATTACTTAATAACAATAGAAAACTGATCCCCCCACTTTTTAACCAGTCGCAGCTTTACTTATGTTGCCAACTATTATCTTCATTCAGTCAGTTAAGTGCCATACTTGATACCCGCTATGGGCGATCATGTCTCGAAAGAGACATGACTGACAGGGCAGAAGATTTTCTATCCTGCCCAATAAAAGATAAATTAGTTCTTGTACTAATACATTTGCACAGTAATATATATATATATATATATATTGTGAGAGATAGAGAGAGGGAGATAAATTCCTCTAATACAAGGCCAATGAAGATGGAGGGATACATCAATATAAAGTTTAAAATCACCCTTTTCCTAACACTTAGTAACACTAACAAAGTATTAGGACAGGGCTGATTTTCCCAAAAACCTCACTGAAATTCAAATACAGGGTGAAAAGCCAAGTAAATTGCTAATAAATATTGATTATTTAAAACTAGGTGTAAAAGAAATGTATTAAAATAAAGTTATATTTAATTCTTCCAATTTTCTGTTGAACAAGTTATTTTGAAACTACTCTATTGACGATCTATGGGATATTTTGGATAAAAAAGTGATAAATCTAATGTTACTTTGCAAGACACACTTTGGAAACAAATACAAGCTGCTTGGCAGGAGATACCCTTAGATACATAAAGAAGCTTGTGATGTCAATGCCTGACAGAATGAAGGCTGAGATCAAAGCAATAGGCTATTATAGTAAATATTAAATTAATTTTGTAATAAGTATTTTTCTTGTTAAAGCAAATTTTGAGTAAATCAAATAAAATTACTTTAATTAGATTGTTTATTTTCTGTCAATATACCTCATAGAAGTTAAAATAGTTCTTGTTCTTATACTCTTGCACAGCACTATATATATATATATATGAATTTTTATTTGTTTAAATGTTGTATCGTGGAATGTAGAGATACACAGAGAAATGTAGCTAAACTACTTTATTAACAGAGTGGTACAACCAAGAGGTATATATAATATATAGTCTCTCGCAGTAGTAGCTGTTACTTCACGAAGTCCGTGAAAATGACAACTCCCCATGCAAAACGCACATTGTCTTTTATACATCCGGGTGACCGGATGTCACATGGTACGAGTCACGACACAGTATTAAGATTATTATTATTATTTTAATGGATAACGTATTTGAGTGGAAAGTGTGTTTAGTTTTTATAGAGATGCTCGACAACCTCGACATTTTCGGAAAAGATGTTAGGATGATCAAGAATCTATATTGGTAGCAAATCGCTTGTGTACAGATAAGAAGTGAACTCAGCAGGTATGCAAAAATAGAAAGGGACGTAAGTGCCATATATGGTCAGGTGCCCCAGCATTTTACCTCGGTATGCTTGACAGGCTCCAAAGGAGAATCAGTAATGTGATAGGTACCGATTGGCGGCTCGACTACAGCCACTTTCCCACCGACGGGATGTGGCTTCCTTTTGTTTGTTCTATGAATACTTACATGGTTTCTGCTCCAACGAACTTAAGTCACTGGTGCCTCTGCAACAGGTGTTTACTCGTGCAACCAGACTAGCAACTGGGTCTCATCCATTCACAGTGAGATCAACCAAATGCAGACGACAATTCTACTCCTTCAGCTTCTTTTCTCGCACTTTCGTCTTTGGAGCTCGCTTCCATATTCTTGCTTTCCTGACGGCTACAACCTCCAGAATTTCAAATGGAAGGTCAATACTCATCTCTTAACCACTTGACACTAGTTCTTTTCTCACCACCTCTGCAACTGTCATCACACCTGTATTCCTTCCCTTCTCTTGCTCCTTTCTAAACTGTTTGTCCTTCTCTTCACTCTCTTCTATCTAGTACTTTTACTCTTATGTAGCCCCCCCACCCCACGCACATTAGTGCCGTTACTGCCTTACACGGGGTGATATGATTAAAAAAAATGTCAAGCCTGTGTTTTCTTGCCGGATCTATTCAACTTAAACAGCGAAACAATTCCGAGAGAAATAAAACCCTTGTCAAGATTCATTATTTGCGACCACAATCTCAACAATGGTACACCAACACCTTCAACGCTGTGTATAGCAGTGTTATCGGTCTATAATAATCTAAATCCCATCCACCATTCTTGCTCTTTTCTTAAGAGTGTAATCACACCGCTGGAGATCCGGTCGGAGACGGGCCCCTGTTGGAACAATTTCGTGAACAGGACCGTCCTAATCGGCACATAGATGTGCGACAGCCTCAAGTACAGGGAAGCCCATCAAATCACGGAATCTTGCCACTTCCAGCATCGCGGATGACAGAGGGTTGATAGCTGACATGCAAAGGAGAATGTAGGACCTATTTCGGAAGGGAACAACAGAAAGCCAGAAGAAAGGACTAATCACAAACTTCAAGAAAACTGAATGTATGCTCATCAAAAAAAGAACACTCCAAAATGTCAACTACAGGTCGAAAAAACTAAAAAAAGACACTTGCCTGACATATTTGAGGTGATGCTAGTGACGTAATTCAATGTCTAATCTAAACTTATTTATAAGTAGAACTTTATGTGTGTGTGTGTGTGTGTGTCTCTGTATGTGTGCATCCGTTACCTATAGACTCCGAAACAGCTGAACTGATTTTCTTAAAAATTTACACAGTTGTTCTATAAGCGTCTGCGAGTGTTTTTGCTAGATTTTGTGTCGAGGTAACCCGGATAAATATCGAAAATCAATAATCGAAAAATCGGGTTATAGAAGGGGTGGTCTGATTTTAATCAAATTTGATACACTCATAGACAAAGACATAAGAAACGATATTCACAAGTTTCAAGGTTGCAGTTATATCCTTGGGTGACTTATTTGACTCCGATATTGGAAATTGATACCCCAATATCCTACCGGGTCTGATCAAAATCAGTTTTTCAGCCCTTTTATTTTAGTTTTGCTTCGCGTTTGGCTCTAAGTAGGTATAATTGTAGTTTTTAGTCTCACCCATGATACCATTTACGCAGAGGACTTATTTAGCCTTCAAAATTCAGTTTACGACGAAAAGACTTATTTGATATCGATACCAGGAAATCAAAATTTGACTTACATCCATTCATTTTTCTTTCAGTCTACGGTTTCACTTTAATTGGAAACAACTATTGCTTTTTAGTCTTTCGTGCCAACGTTCAAAGAGTCTGAGATCCAGGACCATGGATTAGTTTTAAAGCTTTCATTACACCCGAGCAACGCCGGCCTATACTGCTAGTACGTGATATGTTGGTCAAACTGCGCAAATTGCACTAACCTTCGACAATTAGCAAGTGAACTTACGAGATAGTATGTTGCATATGTGGCTAATGTAAGAAATTTTCATTGTTAGCAATATCTTCAATATCTTCAAGGAAATAAGAATTCATCATTTTTACAAAACGGACATTTTTGTGGTGACTTAACTTGTCTAAGAAAGAAAGTGAGTAATTATGATATTTTTATGATAGATGACAAATCTTAGATATTTTTTGACGTTTATATAACAGTCAGTTAAGTGCCATATGTCATACATGCATGGACGATCATGTCTCGAAAGAGACATGACTGACTGCGCTGAAGATTTTCTATCCTGCTCTTTAAAGTATAACTGAAGGGAGAAAAGAAAGATTGTATTTATAAGTAGTAATTAGTGGGGGATCAGTTTATTACTTAATAACAATAGAAAACTGATCCCCCAATTTTGCACCGTAGACAGTTTACTTATGTTTCCAACTATAATCTTCATTCAGTCAGTTAAATGCCATACGTGATACACAATTTGGGCGATCATGTCTCGAAAGAGAACATGACTAACTAGGCACAAGATTTTTTATCCTGCTATTTAAACTATAGCTGAAGGGAGAAGAGACGGATTGTATTAATAAGTAGTAATTAGGGGGATCAGTTTATTAGTTAATAACAATAGAAAACTGATCCCCTACTTTTTGCCCAGTAGAAGCTTTACTTATATTTCCAACTATTATCTTCATTCTGTCAGTTAAGTGCCATAAGTGATACATGCTTGGCTGATCATGTTTCAAAAAAGACATGACTGACTGGGCTGAAATTTTCCCACAGTAGGTTGCAATTACTTTCTGTGTTAGATTAATTACTGGGGGATCAGTTTATTAGTTAATAACAATAGAAAACTGATCCCCTTCTTTTTGCCCAGTAGAAGCTTTACTTATATTTCCAACTATTATCTTCATTCTGTCAGTTAAGTGCCATAAGTGATACATGCTTGGCTGATCATGTTTAAAAAAAGACATGACTGACTGGGCTGAAATTTTCCCACAGTAGGTTGCAATTACTTTCTGTGGTAGATTAATTACTGGGGGATCAGTTTATTACTTCATAACAATAGAAAACTGATCCCCTACTTTTTGCCCAGTAGAAGCTTTACTTATATTTCCAACTATTATCTTCATTCTGTCAGTTACGTGCCATAAGTGATACATGCTTGGCTGATCATGTTTAAAAAAAGACATGACTGACTGGGCTGAAATTTTCCCACAGTAGGTTGCAATTACTTTCTGTGTTAGATTAATTACTGGGGGATCAGTTTATTACTTCATAACAATAGAAAACTAATCCCCCACTTTTTGCCCAGTAGAAGCTTTACTTATATTTCCAACGATTATCTTCATTCTGTCAGTTAAGTGCCATAAGTGATACATGCTTGGCTGATCATGTTTAAAAAAAGACATGACTGACTGGGCTGAAATTTTCCCACAGTAGGTTGCAATTACTTTCTGTGGTAGATTAATTACTGGGGGATCAGTTTATTACTTCATAACAATAGAAAACTGATCCCCTACTTTTTGCCCAGTAGAAGCTTTACTTATATTTCCAACTATTATCTTCATTCTGTCAGTTAAGTGCCATAAGTGATACATGCTTGGCTGATCATGTTTAAAAAAAGACATGACTGACTGGGCTGAAATTTTCCCACAGTAGGTTGCAATTACTTTCTGTGTTAGATTAATTACTGGGGGATCAGTTTATTACTTCATAACAAAAGAAAACCGATCCCCCACTTTATACCCAGTATAAGTTTTACTTATATTTCAAACTATTATCTTCATTCTGTCAGTTAAATGCCATAAGTGATACATGCTTGGCTGATCATGTTTCAAAAAAGACATGACTGACTGGGCTGAAATTTTCCCACAGTAGGTTGCAATTACTTTCTGTGGTAGATTAATTACTGGGGGATCAGTTTATTACTTCACAACAAAAGAAAACCGATCCCCCACTTTATACCCAGTATAAGTTTTACTTATGTTTCCAACTATTATATTCACTCCGTCAGTTAAATGCCGTACATGAAAGACGCTTGGGTTATCATGTCTCGAAAGAGACAAGCTTGACTGGGCAAAATATTTTTCTGCAGTAGGTTGTCAGACTGGTTGCCAACTAGGGCTATATAATCCAATCTCTCTTGTTATTTAACCCTTAACTGGAGGAAACAGACGAGTTCATACCTTTCCCAAGTGAATACAATGAATTCAACTGGAATTCGAACTCGGTTTTTTGACTTCTTCTTCTGAGCCGATAACCACTGCAAAACAACGCACATTTTACATTACGGCGGATTGTAATTTGAATAGCTTTTTCATCTTGTTTATGAATAGGATGCATTTTGTTACAGTAAAACAATTTAGTCGAGATTAGTTTTTGTTTATGTCAGACAAGTTGTTTATATGTTTGTTTTGTCGATTTCTTTGAAGACAATTTTTTTCTACAACATCGGTTGGCGAATTCTTGTTAATAAGTGTTTGTTTCATGTTGCTTAACTGAAGATAGAAGGCCGGGTACCACATGATGACAAATCTACCCACATATACGTATACAAATATTGTTCTTCAAACGTGCCTTCAAACAATAACATCCACCATCACCGACGATTTTGTGTTGACCAAAATTTACATGCCCATTCAGAGATTGCATCTCTGATACTAATAAAAAACCCAGTACATATATTGGTTTTACTACAACCACGCTCTCCCGTAGACTTACATGTCATCTTTCTGATCAGAGTATAATTAAACAAAATTTCTCTGAAAAACATAAACATGGAGGTAATACCTGACAGATTTTGGTCGACAATACGGTGATACTTACTCATACACATAGTAAGAGCAACCTTCAGATATTGGATACCATGTACATCAAATCTAAACAACCAACACTTTATAAAATTACCTTTAAATTCGGACATAACACGTTACATTGCATTTGAATACATAGGTCTGTTGTCATTTCGCGCTATCTCGCGGTGTGACGTCATAGAACCGCATTGTAAATTTGAGGACTGCGTTTGTTATTTTTGGTAACTGTTGCCGTTGCCAAGCGGAGT
Organism: Ascarosepion bandense; assembly: GCA_037127315.1. Classification (NCBI taxonomy): domain Eukaryota; kingdom Metazoa; phylum Mollusca; class Cephalopoda; order Sepiida; family Sepiidae; genus Ascarosepion; species Ascarosepion bandense. The sequence continues at coordinate 603,995 of JBBBDQ010001740.1, read as the reverse complement.
TTTATGTCAACACAAAATAAAATCGTCGATGATGGTGGATGTTATTGTATTACCGTTTAAATAACCTCTCTAAAGATGGATAATGTGAGCCGAAAGCTTAGAAGCAAAATAATAAAAACTTATCCAAATGTTGGAGAATTTTGTCTTTATTTTCAACTGAAATTAAAGCCAAAATACGACGTTTAGAACGGCTCATGATTAAACATAATAGATGTTCATTGTCTCTTATATTTAACAGCATATGTTTAGAAAATTACTTGCTGCCTCGATATACTAAATATATATATATATATATATATATATATATAATATTTATTCAGAAATTATAAGATTGATATGTTATAACATCACTACAAAAGTGGCTATTTTGTTTCGACACTTCTTGTGTCTTATCAAGTGATGTAGTCTATTTTAAATTGAATGGTTTTAAAAGGTTAAAAACAAGCAAAACCCCTTTAATCAGGGAGGCATTGTTGTATGTACAATGTGGACCAATCAGAGCAAAATAACTTCTAATTTGGAGAATATGTGGGCAGACTTAAATTTAATCTTGGTGGGGCATTAGTATTAATATTTGATTAAACTGAGATCAGCATTATTAATTAACTATTAGATCGACTTTGTTGCTAAAGTTAACAAAAATTCTAAGTTTAACAATTTATTAGATTTAGAAAGTTATTCATATATTAAACGAGGAAGAGAAAGAACGCATACATAAATAAACCTACAAATATATACACATGGAAAAATAGACGAGTATATTCACAAATACTGGCAAACAGACACATATACAGATTAATATGCCCACGCATATATACATATACAAATTGGTATTGAGCACTTTTTTAAGGATAGTGTTTCTTTGTACAAGGAATATTATTCCATTCATACGTACCCTATACTCGTATATATATATATATATATATATATATATATATATATATATATGTGTGTGTGTGTGTGTATGTGTGTGTGTGTGCGTATGTAGGTATGTAAGTATATGAAACATATTATACATATATATATATAATATGTGTGTGTGTGTATGTAGGTATGTAAGTATATGAAACATATTATATATATATATATATATATATACTACCGGTTATAATTATTAAACTACCTCAGTGTTTAAAAAAAGGATATATTTGATACTATTTTTTAGTATTTATTGCCAAGTGACTAATTGTAAATGAAAATAGAATGGTTTTTTTTTAATTATCAGTTTGCAAAATTTTACAAGGCAAATAGCGACAATTTGCCCATCGCACCCTGTAGATTTGCTATGTATACTCTACCGGCCATAATTATTAGGCTACGTCTGTGTTTTTTCAAAAATGATGTATTTCATTCTATGTTTTAGTATTTATTGCCAAGTGACTGATTGTAAATGAAAATAGAAGGGTTATTTTGTTAATAACACGCAATAACCTGTCTATCAAATGAATTTTATAAATATTTAATAATTAACTATTTTACAGTTTCACCAGTAAAAAAAAAAATGAAGGAAATTTGCTTCCTTGCCTTGTAAAATTTTGCAAAGTAATAATAACAAAAGAACTATTCTATTTTCATTTGGCAATAAATACTAAAAATAGTATAAATATATCATTTCTTTAAAAAAATAACTGGGGTCGCCTATTAGAGAACCTGATACTAACAGGCCAAATAGAGGGGAAAATAGACGGGGAAAAGCAACGGATAACATATTTGAATGACCTAATCAGGTGGTTGATGGAACGAGGTTTGCATGGTGTAACAGGAGAAGGCGTGCTAAGAATCACCAGGGATAGGGAGACGTGGAAAGCCATGATCGCCTACGTCCTGAAGGAACAGAGCACATAGAAGGAGAAGTGTATATATTGGGCATCTTGGCGTGGTGTAATGTTTCGCAAGCATGTCTCGCTAAAATATATATATATATATATGTGTGTGTGTGTGTGTGTGTGGGTGTGGGTGTGTGTGTGTGAACAGAATTTTAAGTAATCACACTTGCTGCGATAGATAGAGAGATATAAACTGAGTTAGATAAGTAGATGCTGAAAGTTTTGGCGTAAGAATCTTCGCACTATTTTCTTTATCAGTTCACACCTTCTCAGCTCATCGGATAATGTAACGTAATTTTCTGTTTCCTCACTATTTATATTCACAATCTCCCTGTCGATATCGAACGCCATTTCATCTGAATTATAGCAATGTTGAAACCACATATGTATATATGCATTTTAAACGCCATCTTCCTTCAGGTTGTAGGTAATCCTGTCACTCGGCTGATTTTTCGATATCATCTGCAAACTGAAACAAATGAAGAGTAGAATCGTTGCCATCAAATCCAGTTATTTGACTTCTTTGAAGAAGACTGCCTCTCAAGGCAAGAAATCGAAGTCCACCCTGCGAGTAAACCCTGAACCGAAACTGAGAAGAGATCGATTTTTGACCCGTTTCATAAGAGTATTGATGTGGAAATGAACACAAAAGACAAGCATCGTTATATATATATATATATATGAGTGTGTGTGTGTGTGTGTATAAACTTATTTATAAATGGAAATTTGTCTGTCTGTGTGTGTCTCTGTGTGTGTGTGTGTGTGTGTGTGTGTGTGTGTGTGTGTGTGTGTGCCCGTGACCTATAGATTCCAAAACGACTGCATCGATTTTCTTGAAACTTTACACAGTTGTACTGTAAGCGTCTGCGAGTGTTCTTAGCTAGGTTTTGTGTCGAGGTACCCCCGATAAATATCGAAAATCGATAATCGAAAAAATCGGGTTATAGAAGGAGTGGTCCGATTTTAATCAAATTTGATACACTCATAAACAAAGACAAAAGAAACGATATTCAGAAGTTTCAAGGTTGAAGTTCTTACAATAGTGCAGAAAATCGATAATATATATATATATATATATATATATATATATATATATATAGGCAAGTGTGTGTGTGTCTGTTTATCTGTCTGTATGTCCTTTATACAAATCCACAATGTTTATCGGATTCTCACCAAACTTCACAAAAATATTCCTTAGGCTGAGTCTTAATAAGATCCAGCATATGTACTGGCGTATGTTACATTGTCTATAATACGATAACTTTCCGCCTTCTTCTACCGAGCACGCGAAGCTCCGAGGTAAAATCGCCGACCAATGACAATTCGGTCGCGTTTAAATCCTGGTTAGGAACAATCGGGTGTCTAACTGTACTGATGAACTGTGATAAAGCGAAACAGATCTGTCTGCTGATGACAATGTATATTTATTAACGAAGATTAACGAAACTGGGTAATAAACAACCGATGATTTGTTTTACATCATTTTTGATCGATACTCGTATTTAAGTCGGTATTCTGTTTATAATCGAACAGTATTATATATTTATTTCTACCGGTCTGATTATTTACGATAATCATCATGTTACGGAAATTAACGAAGATTAGCGAAACTGGTTATGAACAACCGATAATTTGAAATGATTTGTTTGAACATTATTTTAAGTTTGAACGTATTTAAGTAGATACGAGTATCGATCAAAAATAATGTTCAAGCAAATCATTTCATGTATATATATATATATATATATATATATATATATATATATATATATATATATTTAGTCTCACACCATCTGCAACAGTTTCACACCATCTGCAACAATCACACACCATCTGCAACAGTCTCACGCACTTTGTAATAGTCTCACCCCATCTGCAACAGTCACACACCATCTGTAATAGTCTCACCCCATCTGCAACAGTCACACACCCTCTGTAATAGTCTCACCCCATCTGCAACAGTCACACACCATCTGTAATAGTCTCACCCCATCTGCAACAGTCTCACGCCCTCTGTAATAGTCTCACCCCATCTGTAATGTCTCACCCCATCTGTAATAGTCTCACCCCATCTGCAACAGTCACACCCCATCTGTAATAGTCTCACCCCATCTGCAACAGTCACACACCATCTGTAACAGTCTCACACCCTCTGTAATAGTCTCACCCCATCTGCAACAGTCACACACCCTCTGTAATAGTCTCACCCCATCTGCAACAGTCACACACCATCTGTAATAGTCTCACCCCATCTGCAACAGTCTCACGCCCTCTGTAATAGTCTCACCCCATCTGTAATAGTCTCACCCCATCTGCAACAGTCACACCCCATCTGTAATAATCTCACCCCATCTGCAACAGTCTCACGCCCTCTGTAACAGTCTCACACCATCTGTAATAGTCTCACCCCATCTGCAACAGTCACACACCCTCTGTAATAGTCTCACCCCATCTGCAACAGTCACACACCATCTGTAACAGTCTCACACCCTCTGTAATAGTCTCACCCCATCTGCAACAGTCACACACCCTCTGTAATAGTCTCACCCCATCTGCAACAGTCACACACCATCTGTAATAGTCTCACCCCATCTGCAACAGTCTCACGCCCTCTGTAATAGTCTCACCCCATCTGTAATAGTCTCACCCCATCTGCAACAGTCACACACCATCTGTAACAGTCTCACACCATCTGTAATAGTCTCACCCCATCTGCAACAGTCACACACCCTCTGTAATAGTCTCACCCCATCTGCAACAGTCACACACCATCTGTAATAGTCTCACCCCATCTGCAACAGTCACACACCATCTGTAATAGTCTCACCCCATCTGCAACAGTCTCACACCCTTTGTAATAGTCTCACCCCATCTGCAACAGTCACACACCCTCTGTAATAGTCTCACCCCATCTGCAACAGTCACACACCATCTGTAATAGTCTCACCCCATCTGCAACAGTCTCACGCCCTCTGTAATAGTCTCACCCCATCTGTAATAGTCTCACCCCATCTGCAACAGTCACACACCATCTACAACAGTCACACACCATCTGCTGTTGATCATGCTCACCATAGTTTATGAATATAGACTACAGCGCAGTACGTAATCTGTCCAATGAAACACCGTCAAAGATTAACAGGCACGGGTCAGACAATCTACTGAATCGGACTATATCGCCAATACTCGGGAAAATATGGTCGCCTGTATGTGCATCGCATTGAATATTTTGGGCGTTCTGATTGGTTAGCACTTCCATTGGTGAACTATAAAATGAGACTGCTCATGTCTGGCTTACTAGTATACAGGGGTACCCAAAAACTCCAATATTGGCAAGGTGAAAAACTCAATAAATGGGTACCTCATGATTTCAATATAAACCAAAAACTTAGGCGTTTTGAAGTGTGCTAGATGACTTTTCTGCATATCACTAATAATACCTTTCTTGGCCGAATAGTCACTTGTGATGAAAAGTGGATCCTTTATAATGTTATATATCGACAAACAACAAACACGCATATATATAAAAATATAAAGTTATATTTTTATTAATGACGATGAACCGTGTAGAATAGGGAACAGAGAATTGAGAGAGCGCGCTTCTAATGGGTTTACGGGAGTGTAGTCTTATCTGTTGTGTCTCTCTTCACCGGCCGATCTCTGTTGCTCCTCTACTGGCGAATCCGTGTGCCGAGGTCTTTTTATAATCTTCCAGAACCGGGACTTTTTCTTCCGGTTTTGCCTCGCCCACGCACGCCCACATAATTCTCAGAGACACCTGTTCTGTTTACCTCTGTAGTTATTTCCGCTGCTGCCGGAAATAAGGTCAAACGACATCCGTTCCTTTCAACGACCGGAAACACCCTCGCTTGCATCAGCCTTCCTCGGGTGGGGCCAGATTGTTATATTACAATAATAAGCGTAAACGATCAGGTCAAAAATATTTCTCAAAGGCAAAGTTGCATCATCAAAATATTATGATGACTGTCTGGTGGTCTGCAATTGGTGTTATCCACTACAGTTTTCCGGAAGCTAATCATAGTATTAACGCAGAGTTTTCCTGCAATCAACTTGTTGAAATGCACGCACGCCTGCAAAAAATGAGACCTGCATAGGTGAATCGACGTGGTCTAATTCTGCTCCACAATAAGGCCCGGCCACAATTTGCAAGAATGACGTTGCAAAAACTCAAGAAGTGACACCGAGACGAACAGCAGGGGGGTGCTGACCATATAAAACATCCTGGCCCGACACAGTGACCCAAGAATAAATTTTGTTAGCAATAAAGGGGTTTTGCGTTTTCAAATGTTACACGCAGCACGGAATTTCTAAAATATTAGACCAACTGTGTGGGGAAGTACTGAGCTTAACGGGCTAAATTTTATTGAAGCACGGCGCTCACCTGAGAATTTGCTGCTGGTATAGAGAAAAAGCAAGTATGCGGAAAAGTAGAATTGCCGGCTGCAGTGGGTTAATTTAACTGAAAAAGGTTGTGACATAAATTCATCTGAGCAGAAACAATAAAAATATTTGTAGAATAGACAGAGGGAAGCCACATCCCGCCGGTAAGGAATTGGCTGGAGTCGAGTCGCCAAGTCGGGACCAATCGCATTACAGATTCTTCATTGGAGCCTGTCTAGAACACTGAAATTAACAGCAGGGGTGCCTGACCATATATGACAGCAGTATTCTATGCACGGACGGATGGTTGATTTGTATATGTGCAAGATGGATTCAGGCGGAAAAAATTCTGGCCCGACACAGTGATCCAAACTTCCTAGCAGTGAATTTAGCTATTGGCTCAATGTAGTGATGGTTGATTTGTATATGTGCAAGATGAATTCAGGCGGAAAAAATATCCTGGCCCGACACAATGACCTAACCTTCCTAGCAGTGGATTTAGCTATTGACTCAATGTAATGATGGTTGATTTGTATATGTGCAAGATGAATTCAGGCGGAAAAAATATCCTGGCCCGACACAATGACCTAACCTTCCTAACAGTGGATTTAGCTATTGACTCAATGTAATGATGGTTGATTTGTATATGTGCAAAATGGATTCAGGTGGAAAAACCTCCTGGCCCGGCACAGTGACCTAACCTTCCTAGCAGTGGATTTAGCTATTGACTCAATGTAATGATGGTTGATTTTTATATGTGCATGATGGATTCAGGCGGAAAAAAACTTCCTGGCCCGACACAGTGACCTAACCTTCCTAGCAGTGAATTTAGCTATTGGCTCAATGTAGTGATGGTTGATTTGTATATGTGCAAGATGAATTCAGGCGGAAAAAAATTCTGGCCCGACACAATGACCTAACCTTCCTAGCAGTGGATTTAGCTATTGACTCAATGTAATGATGGTTGATTTGTATATGTGCAAGATGAATTCAGGCGGAAAAAATATCCTGGCCCGACACAATGACCTAACCTTCCTAACAGTGGATGATGGTGTTTAGAGTGATCACTAGTGATGGATACGTTATGCCTCCAATCATCTTTTCACGGATTGTAAAACTCTACACAGTCCTACATCAAGTGTTTTGAGGTGGTAGTTCTGACCTAGTCGAAGAGTGTGGGTGTTGGAAGACCATAAATTTAGAAACAGGATTCTACACCATACCACACAAGCAGGAGAATCCATTCAGACCATTTATACAACTTAAAATCTGGTCACTGTAATCCACAGACTGCGACCCAGTTGATGTGTGGGGTAGAGTTATGTAAGAGACTAAAAATACGGCAGGCAACGATTATGGCAGCATTCACCAACTTAAACAAGGAAACTGTACAGAAGAGATACAAGAGAGTCCAAAGTCGTCTAGAGGCTGAGGTTGAAGCCAACGAGGATTTTATTGAATAAATATACTTTTTAGAATTTGATGACATTTTTGCTTAATTCTGGCAAATGTATCTGTTAAAATTTACTTAATTTTTGCGTAATTTAGACGACATCTTAACCAACGCACCATATATATGTATATATATATATATATATATATATATATATATATGATTGGTCTATGATTGGTCAATGATTGGTCTATTGCTCGCTGCATATATACCTACTGTACAGGTGTCATGGAAAAACAACTGCTGAACTTTAAGTTTTTCCCCGACGACAATGGTCGGTATTCTAAGACAGGAACAAATTTTGACGACAGATTCATACAAACCGATTAATATCCGGTTAAATGATTGATGCACTATCACCCTCTACCAGTTATATGTTTTTTGTAATATGAAGCTAGCTTCAAGCTCCTATAAACAGAAATATATCTACACACACAAACTCGCATACAAACATATATATGCATATCCTTTTCTCTCTCTCTCTCTCTCTCTCTCTCTCTCTATATATATATATATATATATATATATATATATATAGTGTGTCGAGGCAGCAAATAACTTTCTAAACATATACTGTTAAATATAAGAGACAATGAATGTCTATTATGCTTAATCATGAGCCGTTCGAAACATCGTATTTTAGCTTTAATTTCAGGTGAAAATAAAGACAAAAATTCTCCAACATTTGGATAATGTTTTATTAAGTTGGATCTAAGCTTTCGGCTCACATGAGCCATCTTCAGAGAGATTATTAAGACGGTAACACAATAACATCCACCATCAGCGACGATTTTATTTTGTGTTGACATAAAACTCAGCCAGGCAACGGCAATAATATACATAAATAAATATATATTTATATATAGAGAGATTAAATATAAATATATATATATATATATATATATATATATATATATATAAATTAAATATTTGTAAGTAAAATATGTATATATATATATATATGTGTGTGTGTGTGTGTGTATGTGTGTGTGTGTGTGTGTGTGTGTGTGTGTGTGTATTCAAAATATATATACATTAATAAATTTATATATATTAACCTCCGTCTATGGCACGACTCGAAGTTTCATGCGCTATGCAGTCCTCAGAGGCATATTTTAAACTGCCAATTTAATAGATTGGAATTTAAGTTCACTCGTATGTATATTTATTAATCTACGTCCTTTTATATATATATATATATATATATATATATATATATATTAATTATTATATACTTAGCTAACAAGCATTCATTCATTTAAACGTACTCTACTGAATAAAGAGATTACACACACACACACACACACACACACACATATATATATATATATATATATTCAATATATATATTGAATTACTGTCATATCACATTGAATACACCGGTTCCCGCTCGATTACCGAAGTTATGCAACTTAGATGGGTGACCGCTTGGGAATACCAGGTGCTGTAAGCGTTTATTGACGAATGTGCGTTTTGGCACGGTGGATGACGGCTTGGAAAGAGAAATCGGTGAGCCGAGTTCCAATTCCAGTCGAATTCTCTGCACTGGTACCTTTCCCTAGGCTACACTGGTTCCCTAGGGAAAGGTATTAATCCGTCCCTTCCCTCCAGTTATGGGTTAAATAACTGAGGTCTGCTGTTCATGCGATCTGTGGTGAACTTCTGCATCGATTTTTTGTTATCAGTAGTTCCAAAAAGTGTGGATGGTGCTACACAATCCTTCAACACTCTAAACAATTCATTGTTTGGCAGTCTGATTGAGTTAGACACTCATACGTCGAGATCGACGGGAGAGTCCCTAATATATATACATATATATATATATATATATATATATATATATATATATATATATATTATAAATTATATTTTAGAAGATGTACGTAATGTTTCTATATATATATATATATATATATATATATATATATATATATTCACGACAAAGGTACATTTGTTTCGACATTGAAACTTCAATGTCTCATTAGGCGGTGTGTAAAGGAATGGAAAGCCCATTTTCTTATATTTGGTCATTTGTGTTTGAGGTGTTGGTGTGGGTTAGTGATAGGGGAACAAGTCTCTGACCGTTGGAATTTTGGAGAGAGTCTTGTTAAAGTGGTTGATTAATGAGAGTCTTTGATTTCTAGACGTATTTATAATGTTGTGGACGTTGTATGAATTCTTTCTCCGTTCTCTATTCACTTATATATATATATAGAATATGCACCTGATGATTGCGTAAATGCATGAAACTCGGAGTCGTGCATTAGACGTAGGATAATATACATGTTTATTAATATGTGTGTGTGTGCATATATTGTGCAGGTGTTAAAAAATAATGATAAATGTAATATCAGAAAAATTAATCACATAGGAAAAAAATATTTTATACCTCAGCTGGAGAAGGAGTAGGAGTTTCATGCACAACGGAATCTGCAGTTTTATATGTATGCGTATTTGTGTATTTTGGGCAGCAATTCCTCTTTTATACATGCTTAATTAAGAACGACTGACATGGTACAGCGTTTAAGCTATTTCTTCATTTTTTCCTAGTGTTCATAAAAACGTTTTCTTTTCTGGACGGAAGGTGTGTAAAATTCTTCTATATATCAGAGCGATTATTTTATTATCAGTTATTAAGTATATATATATATATATATATATATATATATATATATATATATATATTGTGTGTATTTTGGCAGCATTTTTTCATTAATGCAGGTTTCATTGAATAATATAGACAAGTTTTGTCTATTAATTTTGTGTAGGATCCGTTCATATCGTCTGATATACTTGATGGTGGTATCGTTGAAAGACAACAAAAAATCACAGTAATTGTTGATTTTTTTATCGGGTCTAAGCTTTCGGCTCACATAAGCCATTATCAAAGAGTAAATATTAACACACAGTAAACATAGAACATTTAAATTATTAACAATAAAGAGAATTAAACTGAAAATATAAGTCAATCCCTACCACAAAGCCACTATTTTGTCACTGTATCCGCCACGGTAGGGATGGACTTATATTTTCAACTCAATTCTCTTTATTGTTAATAGCTTAAATGTTCTATGTTTACTGTGTGTTCATATTTACTCTTTGATAATGGCTTATGTGAGCCGAAAGCTTAGACCCGATAAAAAAATCAACAATTACTGTGTTTTTCTGTTGTCTTTCAACGATACCACCATCAAATATATATATATATATATATATATATATATATATATATATATATTTCTTAATCCAGTCAATTATTCACTGTTATTTTTTCTAGAATACATTTTCACATAAAGCTCTACTTTTTATCGAACACTCTTATAAAAGTAAATGCTTGAACAGTGGGTTTAAAATCCAAGTGTTCTACGACTTTCTTACAATATATATATATATATATATATATATATATATATATATATATATATATATATATATATTGTATCGAGGCAGCAGTTAATTTTCTAAACATATACTGTTAAATATAAGAGACAATGAATATCTATTATATTTAATCATGAGCCGTTCTAAACATCGTATTTTGGCTTTGATTTCAGTTGAAAATAAAGACAAAAATTCTCCAACATTTAGCAATTTTTATTAAGTTGCTTATATATATATATATATTAACTATAGTAATTGCAATACCAATAGTAACAGAACTAACTCTGCCAAAACAAGTACTAATTAAGCTATAATTTAAATCGTCTTGAATAACCCACTGAGGACGAACTCACAGGGAAAAAAGGGGGAAGGAGGAGGAAGTTAAAAAAAGAAACAAACGAAGTACATGACCAAAAAGTCAATTACCCTGAGCCAACAAACCTACCTAGGTTTCACCCTACGGCTCGCCAGGGTAAATTTACCCTGACGAGCCGTAGGGTGAAACCTAGGTAGGTTTGTTGGCTTAGATTTTCTGTATATATATATATATGGATATGTACATGTATATAGAATAAAAAGTGTGAGAGGGCGGGAATGCTTAGTTTAAAATGTATATTTATTGTTGTATAAAGATATTATGCATATTATGATATTTTAAGTGTCCATAATATGCCAATGGGAGAATACAGACTGTTCAACACGCCAACATTTGATTTATTTAATTTATTTGATTCATTTAATTTATTGAATTTACTTTATTTTTTATTTTTTATTTCACTGATTTGATTTATTTCTTTATTCTTTATTTTTATTTTTATTTTAATTTTCTATTTACCTATATATAAACAAGAACTTGGCCCTCAGAAACAAAAGGAACGCGATATGTAAAGCCTCCAATTTATTCGCCTGAAGAGAGTCAATCTTAGACTCGAAACACGTGTAGCGTCACAAATACCATTATGGACACTTAAAATATCATATGTATAATATCTTTATCTAAACTTATTTATTAATGGAACTTTGTCTGTGTGTGTGTGTGTGTGTGTGTGTGTGTGTGTGTGTGTGTGTGTGTGTGTGTGTATTCGTTACCTATAGACTCCGAAACGGTTCAACCGATTTCTTTGAAAATTTACACAGTTGTACTATAAGCATCTGCGAGTGTTCTAAGCTAGGGTTATAGAAGGAGTGGTCCGATTTTAATCAAATTTGATACACTCATAGACAAAGACATAAGAAACGATATTCAGAAGTTTCAAGGTTGCAGTTCTTACAATTGTGCAGAAAATCGATAATATATATATATATATAAAAGGCAAGATATCGGGTCTGATCAAAATCAGTTTTTCAGCACCTTTATTTTAGTTTTTGCTTCGAGTTTGGCTCTAAGTAAGTATAATTGTAGTTCTTAGTCTCAGCCATGATACCATTTACTCAGAGGACCTATTTAGCCTTTAAAATTCAGTTTACGACGAAAAAACTTATTTGATATCGATACCAGGAAATCAAAATTTGACTTACGTCTATTCATTTTTCTTTCAGTCTACAGTTTCGCTTTAACTGGAAAGAATTATTGCATTTTAGTCTTTCGTGCCAACGCCCAAAAAGTCTGAGCTCCAGGAACATGGATTAGTTTTAAAGCTTTCATTACACCCGAGCAACGCCGGGCTATACTGCTAGTACAACAATAAATGTACATTTTAAACTAAACGTTTACGGCCTCTCACACTTTTTATTCTATACAATTTTTCTCGTTGGAACAACACTATTTCCTTTTGTAATATATATATATATACATATATAGTCATCCGCAGACAGATCTGTTTCACTGTATCACAGCTCATCAGTACGGTTAGACAATATATATATTGACATTTCAAGTTTCTTTAATAATGAGTAGGCATGTTTTCGTAGATCAATTACGATTGACATTTGATTTCGATACTAACATGGGGGGTCCATGTAGTCGTCCCTGTGACACATCAATGACTATATGGGATGCCTGTCTTTCAGTATGGCAGCAAATGCTGGCCAATCTCACCAAAGATGAAAGGAAGACATGAAGCAACCGAAATGTGGTTCTACGGAAATATGCTGAAGATGCCAGAGACCGAACAAGAGAGCAATGAGTAAGGTTTTAGAGAGGACGGAAGCAAAAATGAAACTGATACATCACATCTAGAAAAGACAGCTGAAGCTCCTGAGAAATATCATAAGAAAAGAGGGCTTGGAGAATCTGTTACTCACAGGAAACATAGAAAGAAAAATTGACAGAGGTAATCAATGCGTGACATACGTGATCGGCTTGACCAAATAGATTGCAGAGAAGGGTTTCGGAGGGGTAACAAGAGAAAGAGTGTTAAGAGCTACAAGCGATAAGAAGATGTGGAGGGCTATGACTGCCTACGTTCTGAAGAGATACAGCACATAGAAGAAAAAAAATCTAAACTTATTTATAAATGGAATTTTGTGTGTGTGTGTGTCCATTACCTATAGACTCCGAATCGGCTGAACCGATTTTCTTGAAAATTTGCACAGTTGTACTATAAGCGTCTGCGAGTGTTCTTAGCTAGGTTTTGTGTCGAGGTACACCTGATAAATATCGAAAATCGATAATCGAAAAAATCGGGTTATAGAAGGAGTGGTCCGATTTTAATCAAATTTGATACACTCATAGACAAAGACATAAGAAACGATATTCAGAAGTTTCAAGATTGCAGTTCTTAAAATAGTGCATTAATATATATATATATATAAAAGGCAAGATGTTTGTGTGTGTGCGTCTGTTTATCTGTCTGTATGTCTTTTATACAAATCCACAATTTTTATCCGATTCTCACCAAACTTCACACAAATATTCTTTAGGCTGAGTTTGAGCTCCAGAACCATGGATTAGTTTTAAAGCTTTCATTACACCCGAGCAACGCCGGGCGATACTGCTAGTATATATATATATATATATATATATATATATATTAGGTGCGATTGGTAAATTGTCACAATTATTATATTATTTCAAATAATCTTTTGGCTGAGTCTGAACTCTAGGACCATGGATTAGTTTTAAAGTTTTTATTAGACCCGAGCAACGCTGGTTTATACTGCTAGTATATATATGAATATAATTTAAAGATTTTTTCTCAAATTGTTGGTCATTGCTACGTAAAAAAAATTGTGCGTGTGTCAGTACATGGAGTTTTCCTTGAGTCAAGTGTACACTTCTAGTCCCCACACATCTCAGCACGTATAAAACTGTCATGATAAAAAGATCGTCAGCCCGACCAAAAAGAAATACTCTTCATTTCTTTTCATATTCGATCATATCTGTAGAGTGTGTCTATCCCAGTGTTTCTCATTCTTTTTTTGGCCATGCCCCACCCAATCACCCCAAGAATCCTGATGTCTCCCTCTCCCATATGCTGATATATAATTCTTATGTAAAAAGTGAACTCCGTTTTAGGTGATGCTTAAAACGCCAATACTTTGATTAAAGATTTTATTTTAAACTTTAAATTTTAACTTTCTTTAATCATCAAAACTGCCTTAAAGCCTTAAGGTGGCTTAAAAAGCTTAAAAACAACATGGCATCCATGAAAAACAAAAAATAAATAAAAGACAATTGAAGTTCTGAGCAAGAAATTACCAAAAAATAAAATATTAGGGATTTTCTTATTATTATTTTTATGTTTAAATGAAACATAAAACAAGTTTCAAGGCATATAATAGAAAATTGAAATATTTATATCAAAATGAAGTTCTAAAATTATTTTAAAATGGATGTTATTCACCAGGTGGCAGTGCAATCGATGGTAATTTAAGAATCCAAGACAGATGATGAATAAAATATATGTAACATTGTTACATTTTTAATTATTAGAATGTTAGGGCTAATAAATCACAAGAAAAAAGACTTTTATCAGCAAAACACTTATCAATCGAATTATCCCTAAAAAATCAAATTGCCCCCCACCCTGTGGGGCGTACGCCCCACGTTGGGAATCACTGGTCTAGCCGAAGACTATTCAGCATCCTTTTGTGTGTGTGTTTGTGTGAATTTGTGTGTGTGTGTGTGTGTGCATATATATATATATATATATATATATATATCAACATTCGATATTTCTATTGACACTAATGGTTGATAAATTAATTTCCTTAAACCCGAGTTACAATTTAAACATCGCACCTGGGGTAGAATTAAGTACAGGTATCTTAACCTGGCCGAGAACTTTTCAACACTACCTCGTACTATCTGACATGCCCCTTGTCAAGGCCGATAACAAATAAAAACAGATTTTTACCTGGGTAAAATACCCGTTACGAATGCGTTATTGAATCTACCATTCAGTTAGGCTTATTATTCTTCTTCGAACCTCACGTAACGTCAGCCACGATTGTCATTTTTCGCTCGGGTAGCTGCGCATGGGACAGATCAAAGGGAGAATTTGATTCATGCCTATTCAAAAACGTATAATTTCAAAGGAAACAAAAGTGAAATAAGCCACACTTCGAAAGAAACTGACTGGGGGTTTCCTTTCTATCGATTTCCGAATTTATACGTCATGCAGAAATATATACAGGCGCACTTGCTCACGCATATATATATATATATATATATATATATATATATATACACAATATCCTGAACTTTCATCTTCCTTCAAACATGTATTGAGCACTTTCTTGTACAAATGTTAACTGGCCTAGTTTCATTTAAATCTGACCTATAACTGTTAAATATGTGTGTGTGTGTGTGTGTGTGTGTGTTCATTGAGAATAACAAACATTTACGCGCATGCTCAATATGTTGTGTGTGTCTGCGCACGCGCGTATATACGGTATACCTGTCTGTCTATCTATCTAACTATCTATCTATCTATCTATCTATCTATCTATCTATATATATATATATATATATATATATATATATATATGCCGATGTTTAGGCATGGAATCATTTTCATTTCTGCTAACAATGTTATTAAAGCATGCAGCAGAGTATTGATAAAATATTGCTTACTTCTGTGGATACAAAAAAAAAAAGATTCTCCAGTAACCGCTCATGAACAAAACAACCACTTGTAGCTATCCACAAATCTGTAAAAGCCTCATAATTATTTTTTCGCTGACAGAATATTAGATGGTCACTGCTAAAACCCCTGGCAGCACCTGTCTATCTATCTATCTATCTAGCTAGCTAGCTTGAAAGAAAAAGAAATTGAGAAAGACAGATAATTGGACAGACCGACTGAAAGAGAGAGAAAGTGAATGATTTAGTCCAGGTTTTGTTTTCAACCGGTATTATAAAAGTGACTCTCTTTGGCTTGTTTATTTCCCGTGCAAACAACTACCTTAGAAAATCTCTACATGAACATTTAACGTGGATTGAAATAACTAAGCATTGTCGCATTGTAAAGTGTGAAAACGTAATCAAGAAGCGAAAGGTGTATTAGTGGATAAACATTTTAACTTAAATAGAAGCAAAGGAAAAATGTTTTGTCTTTGGCCGGCTAAGCATGCGACTGTTTATTTATGCATTCATTATCTTTTAATGTTATTTTTGCCTGGAAAAAAAAAAAAAAAAAAAAAAATATATATATATATATATATATATATATATATATATATATATATATATATAAAATTGTTATAGATTTTGGTGGAAGGGGGTTTATTTTTGGTGTGTATTTTTAATGTATTTTTATATTGTTTGTGTTTTAGTCGATTCGTGGATATTTTTTTTAAACAGGTGCGCGCGTAAAATTTTATCGAGCCTCTATTTACGCTGTCTCTGTTTGATGTATATCTCATGTATATACCTGCTTCCTCTTTTACAAATATATATATATATATATATATATATGTGTGTGTGTGTGTGTGTGTGTGTGTTTGTGTATGGTGTGTGTGTGTGTGTGTGTGTGTGTGTATTGAAAGTCCTAATTGTCGGCTTGAGTGTTGCATGTGTCTGTAAAGAATATCAAAATGGAAATTTCTTACCTGGGTTATGCTTGTATATAGTGGTAGCCAATGACGCACAATGGTGTGTAAAGCCTGTATAAAATAATTGTATCCTTACTCGTCATTCATTGATTACATTCACTACCAGACGGAGTGTTCGTGCGTAAATATGTGTGAGGGTGAGAGAAGAAAGAGAGAGCGAGAGAGAAAGAGAGAGAGAGAGAAAGAGAGAGAGAGATTGAGAAACTTAGTGTGGGTGTGTGTTTTTGTCGTCTGTGTGGGTGGGTGCAATGTTTTTGTTCACATATTTATTTCCGATTCTCATTATTCGAATTTATCGAACTTCGAATTTTCATTAATGTCCCTCATATATATATATATATATATATATATATATATATATATATATATATATATGCACGTGTGTTTGTATTTCTAATTTATCTGTTGCAAAATTATTTTTTAATGGATAGTCATATTTGTGTAGTAGATGCCCTAATTTTATTTATTTATTTATTTATTTATTCATTTATTGAACTGTTTAATTATTTATTTCCATATACCGGCCAGAATATTTTGAAAAATCTTATTAGAAATATATACACGTTATTTTACTTAAACGATTTCTAGAAATATTCAGCCCACTAGATGGAAATAAGTAAATATAGTGTGTTTTTATTATATATATATATATATATATATATATATATATATATATATATATTTCTTTGATTATTTTATTAAGATGCGAGGTTTAAGTAGAATTTTATTTTCATTTCGTTTGAGGATTTCATGTCTTTACTATGTAGTAGTCATAAACCAAAAAAACATTACAATTATCGTGTAAACATTAAGCTCGTTACAGACCGATCTGTGCACACGTGTGTGTGTAAGAACTGTCAGCGTAGAATGCATATGGAAATTCATTTTTTCCTTGTTCTTTACAACGCTGTCGAAGGCTTTTTGTTTCACTTTTAATCGTTGTAAATATAAATCGCACTGTTTAAGAAATGCGATGGTCAACCGGCAGGAACTCTTTCGCGTACCCCGTCACAATTTCTAAGCGTTTCTTTTTCAATATTCAATGTCAATTTTTTTAAATTTGTTTTCTTGACAGACAAAGCCTAAAAATTAAACAGAAAAATTATTTATATATATATATATATAGTCATCCGCAGACAGATCTGTTTCGCTGTATCACAGCTCATCAGTACGGTTAGACTCCGAGGGTGTCCATAAAGTTCGTGTGCACTTTAAAAAATTTGTGATAGAAATATTCTGTAAAAAAAAAAAATGTTATAAATCAACAAACTGGAACTCCCTGTCACTTTGCTCCGTGTGTTAGACAATTTCTAAATAAGGATTTTCCTAACAGATAGATCGGAAGGGGTGGACCCTTTTATTGACCTCCACGTTCGCCAGATTTGAGTCCATTAGATTTTTTTTTTATGTGAAAACAATTGTGTATGCAACCTAGTTCATTAGAAGATTTGAAAACTAAAATAACTAATGTGATTTCAGGCATCGTATTACCCTTTGTATTGCTAATGATGGAGGACATGTGGAAACTTAGCTACAATTTCAATAAAACCTTAAAAATATAGATGTAATTCTTTCTAATCCTTTTTACAAATTATTTTTACCGCAAATAGAAATAAAGTTATAAATTCTTTAAAGTGCACACGAACTTTCTGGACAATCTGTATATATCAATCACAATCGATTTCACCGTAAGCGTTTACATTACACGATCAATTATCTATCCATCTATCTATCTATATATATATATATATATATATATATATATATATATTATGATTGAACATTTTTCACGATTCATTCATATATATGCGTGGGTGGGCGGGGTGTATGCTATCTTCATGTATAGGAAGACACACAGACACAGACACAGATTGTTGCTGTGAATGTAATATTTGTAAATTCTACCTGTTGCGGAAGTTAATGGAGGTCAGTGTATG
>JBBBDQ010001740.1:577500-580000 GCA_037127315.1 Ascarosepion bandense | reverse complement strand
AACAATATATGTTTAGAATATATATATATATATATATATATATATTTGTAATTTGCTTGAAGCATTGTGTATATTAGGTGTATGGTTAGTTCTTGAAGACTATCACAATTAAATAGGTAATACCCAAAAACTTCTTTACCTTCCTTTATTTTAGTAAACGCCATGTGACAGCCTTCAAGATCTAACCATATATATATATATATATATATATATATATATATATATATATATATAGTAATTTCATTGGCCTTCTTAGTTAGTGAAACAGTCACTTTGTTCTCACTACCAATGATCAATATTCCAGTTTAGCGTATTTAATGCTGATTTTCTAATTTATTCTTCTCTATGTCACTGAATGTTGTAGAATCTCGTCAGGGATGAAAGAGAGGCTTGCTGTAGCAGAAATGTAGTTATACAGAAGGATGATGAGGATAACAGGAACTGAGCACATGCGTGATTAACGACGAGGTGTTGGAGAGGATGGAAACGAGGAGAAAACTCATATTTAACAAGGAAGCGACAGATGGCGTTTGTGGGACATATAATGAGGAAGAAGGGTTTGGAGAATTTAATACTCAAATGACAGATAGAAGGAAAGAGAGATAGGGGATAGCAGCACGATACCTACTTGATAGATCTGAACAAATGAATGACAGAGCGGAGTTTGGGAGAGATACCATGAGAAAAATGATTGAGAGCGACAAGAGACAGAGAAGCTCATGATCGCCTATCACCTGAAAGGGACACGTTATGGGAAGAAGATATTACTAGCCACTCTGTCTTACATTTTCTGTTTACATTAATATATGTTGATTATCAGGGAACTGTCCGCCTGTGTTTATGCAGCCCTGTACTAATGGAATCATCTGTACATTCATTACGAATGCGTTGATATAGCATTTGTCTGCCTATCAATAAATGTGTATTTATTTCGGTAGTTGCGTACTACGAGAAAAGGCGTCTCTCAGTGGCCTAATGGTTAACTAGCTAGTCTCTTAATTGCTGTTGAATTCGACTTCCTCCTCAGCAAGCGTGACACAATTGTGGCTCCGTGTCAAGCTTTCGGGGTATTGTTTTTGATGTAATGAATAGGTAATGACTATGTATACACCTTTGTTCTCCCTCACTGGAATGTGATTGGCTGGTATCAGCCATAAATACAGACGAAGGGCGTCCAGAGATTTACCACTAGAGATCTACGACTATTGACTATGCCTACGTCTCAGGATACTGCATACGACGAGTACCGTACATTACGTCTGCTTAATAGATTGTTCTACCCGTTTACATTTGCCTAAACTGCTCAGCAACCTCGAATGATATATATATATTCCTTTCAGTTCTCATCTTTGTTGTTGTGTGTGTGCCTGTGTTTTTTTTTGTTTCTTTTTTTGTTTTTGTTTTTTTGTATGTACCCCACAAAATTTTGGTTGTTAGATCATGCGACCTTCTTACTTACACTAGAAAATCACTAAACAGACTGTAGCGTTTGTTCGTGAATTGGGTGGTCAAGCAAGAGTGTGTTCAACCTCTTGTCAGTCAAGAAAAGGCAAGTGAACATTAAAAGGTTGTGCATTGTCGTGCCGTGAAACGGGAAATCAAAGAGCCAAGTTCGAATTCCAGTTGAATTCGTTGCATTCACTTACACACACATATCCTTGGAAAAGTTATCAATCCGTCTCATTCCTCTAGCTATGGGTAAAACAACTGCACACATTAGGTTCTATAGCCTTGGTTAACAACCAGTCTATGACAGAAAATAATGGTGAAATCTTCTGTCCCGTCAGACATGTTTCTTTCGAGACTTGACCGCTCAAGCTTATATCACGCATGGTATTTAACGGAATGAAACAGTAAAAAGCAATATCTGAAAAAGGTAAAAATCAGCTGGTGCATCACAATCTTACTTCACAATATTTTTTTCATTTAACACGATTATCAGTTAAAATGAAAAGATATTTTTAAATCTACATATGTTTAAGTGTATTTCTTTTTTTCTGTTATGTATAACGAGTAGGTTTTTCAGTATTTAAGAGTTCAAATCTCCTTGAGTACTTGATGCTTACCTCAGTCATTTAAGTGCCATACGTGATACACGCTTGGGCGATCATGTCTCGAAAGAGACATGACTGACTGGGCAGAAGATTATCCCGCATTAGGTTGTCATTGCTTTCTGCGGTAGGCTGGTTGCCGACCAAGGCTATAGAACCCAATCTGTTCTGTTATTTAACCCATAACTGGAGGGAAGGGATGGATTAATACCTTTCCCAAGGGTATTTGCACGTAAGTGAATGCAATGAATTCAGCACCTATGCTTTCTAAATATTTGTTAGTTTTGTGTGTGTGTGTGCGTGTGTGCGTGTGTGTGTGTGTGTGTGTGTGCGCGTGTGTGTGTGCGTGTGTGTGTGTGTCTGTGTGTGCGTGCGTGTGTGTGTGTGTGTGTGTGCGTGCGTGTGCGTGTGCGTGCGTGTGTGTGTGTGTGTGTGTGTGTGTGTGTGTT
>JBBBDQ010001740.1:535000-572500 GCA_037127315.1 Ascarosepion bandense | reverse complement strand
AAAAATATTTACTTGATATCGATACCAGGAAATCAAAATTTGACTTACATCCATTTATTTTTCTTTCAGTCTACGGTTTCGCTTTAACTGGAAACAACTATTGCTTTTTAGTGTTTCGTGCCAACGTCCAAAGTGTCTGAGCTCCAGGACCTTAGATTAGTTTTAAAGCTTTCATTACACCCGAGCAACGCCGGGCTTTACTGCTAGTAGATAGATATATTTAGTGTATCATGGAATCAGATAATTATCTAACCATACACTGTTAAATATAAGAGACAATGAATGTCTATTATGTTTCATCATGAGCCGTTCTAAACGTAGTATTTTGGCTTTAATTTCAGGTGAGAATAAAGACAAAAATTCTCCAACATTTTGATAATTTTTTTAATATGTTAGTTCTAAGCTTTCCGCTCACATGAGCTATCTTCGGAGAAAAAAAGTAAAACGAACCTTCAGATATTGGAGGCAATTTATGACAATAAAGATGAGGACAACAACCCGAAACATATAAATAGTGCAATGCCTAATCTCAGATATATAGGCGGATCTTAATCTCCAATGGGTCTTTCATTAATAAGAAACATATTTGCAATTATCGTCCACAAACGGTGGGGTAACAACAAACAGTTGTAAAAGTACTTGACCTCTGCCAATCCCTGTCACATTATATGGAAATTGTGAGTAAGTACCTAGGAAGTGTTCTAACAGGAGATGGAAAGTCCGACACGGAGATCCGAAGGCGAATTGGCATGGCAAAGGACGCGTTCCAGAAGATGAGCAAAATACTAACACACAGGAAAATCTCAATAGAAACGAAGAAAAGAGTGCTAGACTGCTACGTGATGTCAGTTCTTCAATACGGCTGTGAATGCTGGACAATATCATCGAAAATGAGGACAAAACTGGAAGCGGCCGAAATGTGGTTCTACAGAAGTATGCTACGGATATCGTGGACTGAGCATACAAGCAACGACGAAGTGTTATAAAGAATGGCAACAAAAAGGAAATTGATGCTGAGCATCAGGAAGAGACAACTGAAGTTCCTGGAACATGCAATGAGGAAGGAGAGCCTGGAGAACCTGATACTGACTGGACAGATAGAAGGAAGGAGAGACAGAGGAAGGCAGCGGATAACATATCTGCAGAGTCTGATCAGGTGGATGACGGAACGGGGGTTGCCAGGAGCAACAGGAGCAAACATACTAAGAGCCACAAGGGATAGGGAGACGTGGAGATCCATGATCGCCTACGTCCTGAAGGGACAGGGCACATAGAAGAAGAAGAAGAGTGTGTTAAATGAAACAGATTATCAGTGACTTTGCTGAGAATACTAGGAATCTGAAGGTAATATGTCAGTTCATTTTTAAGAAATAAAAATGAAAAGAACCTTTACACAAACGTCATCGAACCGATTTTCAGTAACGCAGTTGTACGGATTAACTACTCTAGGTTCGGTTCTGAATTTTAATAAATTTCACCTGAAGAAGGGCTGAGCGTACAATGACCGAAACAGAGTAAATGTAACAATAAAAATGAGAACAGCAATCCGAACAATGTAAATAGTCTAAAAAATATATATATCACTTTCTTCCAAGAGGATTAATATTGCATAATATTTCAGCAAGCATTTTTTTTAACGACATTTATATATTTTTTCATGATTTGCTTAGCGTTTTTAATGCACTTTTTGCTATTCACATTTCGACATTAGAGTTTTACTTCTATGTTAAAACACTTCAAATATCAGCAGGTACCTCTTGATTAATGGCATTTGAGCGTATATTCTTGCAGTTCAAGGAAATTGATTTTTGCATTAAAATCTGCAAATATAGATAAAGAATGGGAAAAAAGCATCAACAAATTTTGCTATAAAATAAGAATAGCCTGAAATAGTTTTGCTTATTTTCATAAAATACTTTTTTTTATATAACAATATGTAATTTGTAAATTTGTCATCTGAAGTGCTTTCTTCTTCTTCTTCTTCTTCTTCTTCTTCTTCTTCTTCTTCTTCTTCTTCGTCGTCGTCGTCGTCGTCGTCGTCGTCGTCTATTGCTATCGATTACACACTCCAGATTTGGGATTTTAAAAAAATATGAATTTTAAGAAAACACGTCGTATGTTTTGTTTCGGATTAGTAAATAAACTAAGAATCTGTTTTTAATTTTCCACTAGTAAATGAATTTACATCGCAAAAATAGTTTTGTAGATATTCAAGATCTTTGTTGATAATATAAAC
Source organism: Ascarosepion bandense (assembly GCA_037127315.1). NCBI lineage: Eukaryota > Metazoa > Mollusca > Cephalopoda > Sepiida > Sepiidae > Ascarosepion > Ascarosepion bandense. The sequence continues at coordinate 570,264 of JBBBDQ010001740.1, read as the reverse complement.
TGATATAAAAAATGAAAAAGCATAATTTTTGGTCGAATTTTTGATTGTACAGATCCAGTAAAGTTTTAAAAATAAATAATTAACAAGCCAATAATATTATTTAAGAATTAACAAACTTGGTTAATTAACAAATAATTAACAGCTAATAATCAACAATAAATTTTAATATATGTAAATATTAATTAAGAATTATTATCTTACAATTAATTAACCGTAATAGAATATAAAAACAATGATAATAGTATATCAATATAATATTAAAACAATGAATAATAATAATAATGAATTATTATTATTATAATAATAATAATAATGAATTATGCATTATAGTTATTAATTAAAATGAATAATTTACAATTTATAATTATAGATTAATAATCAACAATAAAAATAATTATATATATATATATATATATATATATATATATATACTAACAATTAAAAATCAATAACAAGTACGTAAATGATATTAACAATAATAAGGAATTAATTATTAGAATTAATAACTAACAATTAACAAAATCAAATAATTATTAATTAACAAAGATGTAAAGTGTTATGTTTCTAACATGACAAAATAATACTGTTATAGAAAAATAAAACATTCGCCGAGTATTGGAAATAACTAGAAAACTTTTTAATTTAGAAACATGGATACAGCGAACAGTTGTTAATATTAATATAATGACGTGGTTAGAGAGAGCCTAGCAAAGTCCTGCTCACCATCTTTCTAGAGAGCAATGCACTACGCCTCTTTGGCCTCGGTCTCTCAAGCAACCTCTAGTTGAACGCCTACATCTAATCTATAGCTGCATCTACCGCTAGTATGGTTGGATCACAACAAAAGTTGATTATTGATAAATCTAATATTCGTCAACGCATTGAGTACAATTGCCATATCTATATAAATAAAAAATGTGTGTGTGTGTGTGTGTGTGTCCTTTATAGAAATCTACAATTTTTATTCTATTCTAACCAAACTTCACACAATTGTTCTTTTAGCTTACAGTCAGGTCATGGGCTACTTATTTTGTTCTATTTCTGCCCTATATCGTAAATCGATACCCCGATATCCGATCAGGTCTGATCAAGATCAGGATTTCAGCCCTTTTTTCGTGGTTCTTGCTGTAGGATTTGCTCTAACTTAGTAAAATTATAGTTTTTAGTGTCAAACATTTGTAGATCTTTTCAGAAGACTCATTTTCCCCGACCTCGGAAATCAATACCCCCGATATTCTAACGAATCTGATCAAAATCCGATATTCAGCCATCAATATGGCTCATTTTCTCCAATTTTACTACCGATGGGTACGATAAGTTTTCATGGACTTATTTAGGTTAGTTTATTCTTGGATGACTTAATTGACTCAGATATTGGAAATCGATAACCCGATATCCAATCGGGTCTGATCAAAATCAGGTTTTCAGCCATTTTATTTTGGTTTTTGCTTCGAGTTTTACTCTAAGTAGATATAATTGTAGTTCTTCGTCTTAACAACCTACGTTTTTCATGCCAACGCCCAAAGAGTCTGAGCTCCAGGACCATGGATTAGTTTTAAAGCTTTCATTTCACCCGACCAACGCTGGGTTATCCTGCCATATTTGGTACATTTCTCAACAAAATCTAAAAGATTCTGTCTTGTTTTATCAATATTTTTAACAGCTTCTGCTCTGACGTACTTCTTTACCTGTTGGCCTGACAACATGAATTTCTTCGTGCGACGAGATTGGCATCAAGTTTCCACCATTTTACCGTCAAAATAGCTAAATGTAACTGCCAATTCTACTCGATAATTTTTTCTCCCGCACACGCCTATTGGACTCACTTCCATATACTTACTTCCAAGATAGCTTATGTGCCCTGTCCTTTTTAGTCTTCCTATCCTGGGTGACTCTTTGCACGCTTTCTCCTGTTACATCACACAAACTCCGTTCTGTCATCCACCTGATTAGGTCCTTCAAATATGTCATCTCTTGCTTTCCCCTGTTTATTTTTCCCTCTGTCTGGCCTGTTAGTATCAGGTTTTCCAATCCCTCCTTCCTCATTGCATGTCCCAGGAATTTCAGTTGTCTCTTCCTGATGCCCAGTATTAATTTCCTTTTCGTTTCCATCATTTCCAAAACCTCATCATTGCTCACATGCTCGATTCATGATATCTGCAGCATCCTTCTGTAGAACTGTGGCGATACCGAGCAAAAGCGATGGGCAGGATGTTTGCGCTTTCACGACCAAAAAGCAAAGGACCAAAAGTCATCGCTGCGCCGCCGGCTCCGCGCAGGTGTTCCGGGTGAAAACTAAAAATGAATTAAATACTAAATTTCCATTTTATTTTTCAGACAATTGGAAGCCCAGAACCAAATACAAATGTGATCCAAAAAGTAGATATAAAAAGCGGATACAGAAAGCCTTTGTAAGCCTCAGTCACTTTTTCCTTGTTTCTTCTTTTTTTTTTTTTTTTTTTTTTTTTTTAATTGGAGTAGATAGTTTCTACTATCGCCCGGTCTCACACTCCACCCCCTTCTTTTGAATGAGTTTAGAGGTGATCACCTTGTTTCTTGTTTAGGAAGGGGTTCCCGGTTCATCCCCTTTCTCTGGTCTTGGTGTTAGTTCAGCTGGAAGCTCTTTGCAGTTACGGAGTATGGTGGCAACGTCTTTACATTCTGAGGGTACCGGGTTGGCAGTTTCCTGGTTGCTGCTTCCGACTGGTAGTTAGGAGCCCGAACTCTTGCGTAGCGTCTTGAGAGGCTGCTCTGATCAACAATTGAATAATACCGGGGTTCTTGTAGTGCCATATCGCGCATGGACGGGCGTCCCTGCATGAACGTTCGGTGGGCAACCCCGAGGCCACATTATGTTGTAGGCCGCGCCAGTCTCCATCCTTCACAAGTTGCAAATGATTGACCGACTGATTCTATTCTAAGACCACTCCTTAACTGAATTACTATGGAAAAAAGCAAACATAATAACAAAACTAAACCAGCTCATTTGAAAACGCCCAAACCTGTCTGCATCTCTTTCACTAACATACGCGGCATCCGCACCAACTTCCCCAGCGTAGATTCTTTCCTCCATAATAACTCACCTGATATATTAGCCCTATGTGAAACTAATCTTAACCCTTCTATCCCCTCATCTGAGTTCTGCGTTCCTGGCTACCTTCCCCTCCTCAGGAAGGACTCCAATGTTCATATGCATGGGCTTGGTGTCTATGTCAGCGAACACCTTCCCTTAGCTAGGGTGTCATCTTTTGAATCCCCAGATCATTCTTTTATGTGCTTCCGCCTCTCACTTCTCAGCTCGATTAGCTATCTCTTCTTTCTGTACCGCTCTCCTTCCTCCCCTGACTGTTCGTTACTTGACATCATTTCTGACAATATTGACAAAGTCATTTCTACCCATCCCTCTGCCCATGTATTCGTGTTTGGTGACTTTAACGCCCACCACACCAAGTGGCTGAAGAACGCTGTCACTGACCCTGCTGGTGTCCACACCATGAACTTTTCAATCACCCAATCCCTTACGCAAGTAGTGGACTTCCCCACGCGTTTCTCCGATAACCCTAACGGAAGGAACTCACTTCTAGACCTCTGCTTCACTTCCATCCCAGACTCTTGCACTACCAGACAACTCTGCCCACTTGGAAACTCTGACCACACTGTAGTGTCCGTAAATATTTCACTCCACTCCCGCCCGACCCATGAAACACAAACAAGTAGAATATCATACTGCTATCAAAGAGCAGACTGGGATTCGTTCCGAGACTTCCTCTGTGACATCCCTTGGAACAACGTCTTTAGTCTTCCCATCGAAGAATGTGCATCCGAGGTCTCCTCCTGGGTTAAGGCTGGCATTGATGCCTTCATCCCTGCTAGGAAATTCCAGCTTAAATCTCATTCGTCTCCATGGTTCTCACCCGCTTGTTCGGCTGCCATTGCCCACCGGAATCATTTCTTCCGACTTTATCGTAACTATGCGTCGGAACAAAACAGGCGTCTTTTCACTTCAGCTCGTAATAAGTGTAAAAGGGTACTTAACGAAGCTAAGATGTTGTTTGCTGCCAGAATGAAGCAACGCATAGCATGCTCTAAATTCGGCTCTAAAGACTACTGGCGACTCTGTAAAAGAGTACTTAACAAGAGCAAGTCCACAATACCCCCGCTAATCAACAAATTTGAGGTCCTCACCTCCCCAGCAGATAAGGCTGAATGTTTTGCCCGCAGATTCTCGAACAATTCGAGTCTGGACTCGTCTGGAGTTTTTACACCCGACTTCTCACCTAGAACCGAGGCACAACTGAATGATGTCCGCATTACACCTTCGCTTGTCTCTAAGATAATCTTAAAACTTGACCCTCACAAAGCGAGCGGTGGTGACGGAATCCCAACCATAGTCTTAAAGAAATGTGCCCCTGAACTCTCCTCTATCCTTTCTAAGCTCTACAACCTCTGCCTATCTGCTTCCTGCTTTCCTGCCTGTTGGAAATCTTCCTCTATAGTTCCTATATTTAAAAACACTGGAGAACCCTCTGACCCTGCAAATTACCGCCCTATCAGCCTTCTTCCGATCTTTGGCAAAGTGTTCGAAGCCATTATCAACGCCGAGGTGGTTCAGCATCTCACAGCACACAGGCTCCTCTCGGACAAGCAATATGGTTTCCGCTTCACCAGGTCTACTGCTGATATGCTAACGACCATCACCGAGTACATATACCAGGCACTCGACAGGAATGGCGAAGCTCGAACCGTTGCATTGGATATATCTAAGGCGTTCGACAGAGTTTGGCATGCTGGCCTTCTATGTAAACTGCGGAGCTATGGTATAACTGGACATTTGTTTGAACTAATCCAGTCATTCCTCTCTAACCGCACAATGAAAGGGGTATTAAACGGACATGCCTCTCAGAACTACCATACAAACGCAGGTGTCCCCCAAGGCTCCATCTTAGGTCCTACACTCTTCCTGATATATATTAATGATCTCCCTGATTCCATAAGAACCCAAATAGGTTTGTACGCCGATGACACCACAGTTTACTCTCGCCTCCAACAAAAATCTGGTGTAGGCGTCAAAGCTACACTTGCAGCCGAGATTGAAAAAGACCTCCAATCCATATTGGACTGGGGTAAGAAATGGCTAGTAAATTTTAATGCTTCTAAAACGAAGCTACTGTCAATTAACCATCATCGACAATCTCACCTACCTCCCATTAGCATGGACCAGGCTTGCCTCCCAGTGAGTAAAACACTACGCCTCCTTGGTCTCACACTTTCAGCGGACCTCAAATGGAATGACTATATCGAATCCATTGCTAAATCCGCTGCTATGAAAGTCGGTTCTCTGTGTAGGGCCCGGAAGTTTTTTCCGTCTAAATCTATCCTGCACATTTACAAATCTACCATCCGCCCGTGCATTGAATACTGCTGCCATATCTGGTCGGGTGCCCCTGTTGTTCTCCTCGGGCTTCTCGATAAGGTTCAGAGGAGGGTCTGTAATGTGATAGATACCGACTTGGCAGACCGCCTGCAGTCTCTCTCCCACCGGCGAGACGTGGCTTCGCTGTGTCTCTTCTATAAATACTTTCACGGCTTCTGCTCCGATGAACTTAGATCACTGGTGCCCCCTAAATACGAATTTGCACGAGATACTAGATTAGCAACTAGATCCCACCCTTTTACAGTGAAACCGATAAAATGCAGCCGTAACTTCTACTCCAACAGTTTCTTTCCTCGCACTTCCCGACTGTGGAATTCTCTTCCAAATGATTGCTTCCCCGACGGCTACAATCTCCAGGAGTTTAAATGTAAGGTCAATAGACACCTCCTAACACACTAACCTGCTCCCATTCTATCAAACACTCTTCCCATCTGCCCGACACTCATCCTCGCTATCCTTACTCATCTATCACCTTTCTCCTGACATTCCCTATGTCTATCCACTCCTTCTCTTTACCTTCCCCTATGTAGCCCCATGCGCAATAGTGGCAGTGGAATTCCTTGCTTGGGGTGAGATGATTAAAAAAAAAAAAAAAAAATCGAGAGGCAGACCGACTCGAGGGGAAGAGAGTAATTAGTATCTCCCTTGACCGAAGTCAAGCGGCTTACTACGTTCGCCTCCCTTACCTCTTTCCTTCTTCCCTGCCTCAAAAAATACTTACTGACCTAAGGAGCGAATACATCAAAGACATACCTTACTTACACGCTTCCAAATTCCTAAGCATTAATTCTCTTTCAGCATTTTTATTGCCATGAACATTTTAAACTCCGTTGGACCTATACTTCATGTATTACTTCAATTGTAAAAACATTAATTGATATTTGTATATATAAAATGTTATTTTTCTACTCAAATTGCCTTTCTTGATTTGCAATCATTTTATGACTTTTAGTGGGCTGTCTACAACGAGGCCAAATTCCTTTAGTCTGCAACAACATGCTACTACCCTTCACTAGAACGGATTCTCCACTACTTACTAACAAAAAAAAAGAATACATAAGCAACCCACTATAGAACCACATCTCAATTGCTTCAAGTTTTTGCTTCATCTTTGATGATATTGCCCAACATTTATTGTCATGTTGTAGAAATGGCATCACATAGCAATCCAGTACTCATTTCTTTGTTTCTAGCGAAATTGTCCTGTTTCTTAATACTTTACTCAACTTCTGGAATGCTTAATTGTGCTTTTGGATCTCAGGAATATAAGTGTATAGAAACTGCAGTGACCACAAAGTGAGGGGTCAGTTTATATATTGATTGTAATATGGAATTGATCCCCCACTTTATATTCAGTAATCTTCTGTAGAACCACATTTCAGTTGCTTCAAGTCTTTCCTTCATAAAAACATTTTTGAATACAAAACTAGAAGTCCTTTCAGTTTTCAAAAATAAAAAAAATAAAAATAAAAAAAATTATTAAAATCTGACTAAATCAACCTTCTCACTTTAACCGAACATTTAAAAAAAATACCTTACAAACCCCACCTTTTTGGCATTAAATGACCCACAGAGGTGTTGACATGCCATTAAACAAGACTCAAATCTGACTAAATCAACCTTCTCACTTTAACCGAACATTTTAAAAAAAATACCTTACAAACCCCACCTTTTTGGCATTAAATGACCCACATAGGTGTTGACATGCCATTAAACAAAACTCAATTTCAATAGGTGTCTTAAATCTTGCCTACTTAATTGCTTAACGGAGGTAATTAATTTTTGATATTCCTGTTTTATAATCAATGTAACAAAGAAATATGGCCGCAAAATTTTAGAGTAAATCCCAGCCAAGAATGTAGTTTAAACCAAAAGAATGCACGTGGATATTCTTCATTCGGTTGTGTTTATACTCGTCTTAGGCTAATCCAGTTTATACCCATACTTTTCTAATTCTTTAGAAAGTTCCGATGATTTTATATTTTTTTTATATTTTTACAAGTTCTGACGATGAACTACACCAAGCATCAAGACTTCTGATAGCGGATTGGAAGGCTTTAATATCGTGGAAACACATCTTAATTGCATTACTTTCCAGGTCAACCCTGAGAATCGTTTTCGGTTATTGGTTTAGCTAATAACATATTCGCAGATGGAATCAAAATAAACTTTGTTTTCTATAGATAAACCGCGCTTTTTGAAATAGATTTGAAATATCATTCTTCTTCTGTTGACATTATAACATTTATCATGCATTACATGAGACAAAGTATAAATGGGGCAAAATACGAAAGAGGCAAAATGTGAAAGGGGCAAAATATGAATCAAACAAAAGAAGAATGGGGTAAAATATGAATGAGGAAAAATATGAATGAAACAAAACATGAATGGGGCAAAATATGAATGAGGCAAAATATGAATGAAACAGAACATGAATGGGGCAAAATATGAATAGGGCAAAATATGAATGAGGCAAAATATGAATGAAACAGAACATGAATGGGGCAAAATGTGAATGGGGCAAAATATTAAAGAGGCAAAATATGAATGAAACAAAACATGAATGGGGCAAAATATGAATGAGGCAAAATATGAATGAAACAGAACATGAATGGGGCAAAATATGAATAGGGCAAAATATGAATGAGGCAAAATATGAATGAAACAGAACATGAATGGGGCAAAATGTGAATGGGGCAAAATATTAAAGAGGCAAAATATGAATGAAACAAAACATGAATGGGGCAAAATATGAATGAGGCAAAATATGAATGAAACAGAACATGAATGGGGCAAAATATTAAAGAGGCAAAATATGAATGAAACAAAACATGAATGGGGCAAAATATGAATGAGGCAAAATATGAATGAAACAGAACATGAATGGGGCAAAATATGAATAGGGCAAAATATGAATGAGGCAAAATATGAATGAAACAGAACATGAATGGGGCAAAATGTGAATGGGGCAAAATATTAAAGAGGCAAAATATGAATGAAACAAAACATGAATGGGGCAAAATATGAATGAGGCAAAATATGAATGAAACAGAACATGAATGGGGCAAAATGTGAATGGGGCAAAATATGAATGAGGCAAAATATGAATGAAACAGAACATGAATGGGGCAAAATGTGAATGGGGCAAAATATGAATGAAACAAAACATGAATGGGGCAAAATATGAATGAGGCAAAATATGAATGAAACAGAACATGAATGGGGCAAAATGTGAATGGGGCAAAATATGAATGAAACAAAACATGAATGGGGCAAAATATGAATGAGGCAAAATATGAATGAAACAGAACATGAATGGGGCAAAATGTGAATGGGGCAAAATATTAAAGAGGCAAAATATGAATGGGGCAAAATGTGAATGGGGCAAAATATTAAAGAGGCAAAATATGAATGAAACAAAACATGAATGGGGCAAAATATGAATGGGGCAAAATATTAAATAGGCAAAATATGAATGGGGCAAAATGTGAATGGGGCAAAATATTAAAGAGGCAAAATATGAATGAAACAAAACATGAATAGGGCAAAACATGAATGAGGCAAAATATGAATGAAACAGAACATGAATGGGGCAAAATGTGAATGGGGCAAAATATTAAAGAGGCAAAATATGAATGAAACAAAACATGAATGGGGCAAAATATGAATGGGGCAAAATATGAATGAAACAGAACATGAATGGGGCAAAATATGAATAGGGCAAAATATGAATGAGGCAAAATATGAATGAAACAGAACATGAATGGGGCAAAATATGAATAGGGCAAAATATGAATGAGGCAAAATATGAATGAAACAGAACATGAATGGGGCAAAATGTGAATGGGGCAAAATATTAAAGAGGCAAAATATGAATGAAACAAAACATGAATGGGGCAAAATATGAATGAGGCAAAATATGAATGAAACAGAACATGAATGGGCAAAATATGAATAGGGCAAAATATGAATGAGGCAAAATATGAATGAAACAGAACATGAATGGGGCAAAATGTGAATGGGGCAAAATATTAAAGAGGCAAAATATGAATGAAACAAAACATGAATGGGGCAAAATATGAATGGGGCAAAATATGAATGAAACAGAACATGAATGGGGCAAAATATGAATAGGGCAAAATATGAATGAGGCAAAATATGAATGAAACAGAACATGAATGGGGCAAAATGTGAATGGGGCAAAATATTAAAGAGGCAAAATATGAATGAAACAGAACATGAATGGGGCAAAATGTGAATGGGGCAAAATATGAATGAGGCAAAATATGAATGAAACAAAACATGAATGGGGCAAAATATGATTGGGGCAAAATATGAATGAGGCAAAATATGAATGAAACAAAACATGAATGGGGTAAAATATGAATGAGGCAAAATATGAATGAAGCAAAATATGAATGAAACAAAACATGAATGGGACAAAATATGATTGGGGCAAAATATTAATGGGGCAAAATATGAATGAGGCAAAATATGAATGAAACAAAACATGAATGGGGCAAAATATGATTGGGGCAAAATATTAATGGGGCAAAATATGAATAAAACAAAACATAAATGGGGTAAAATATGATTGGGGCAAAGTATGAATGAAGCAAAATATGAATAGAATTATTCTTATAAAACAGCATTTATTTAAATATATTCAACATCTTTTGAAAGGGCCTTGTTTTTATTTTAATTATATACAGCTAACACTATTCTTCCCCGCCGACAAAAACTAGTAGACTGTTCATTCTGACCCCAGGTGATAACACCTGATAAGGTCTTAGTTACGAGAAATAGTGAAACCCTAAAACAAAAAACTTTATGAAAGAATAAAAATACATTTTGATAGTAAAGATATAAGCAATAGCAGAGTACACTGGGCTCTCTAGCCTTTAAAGGTAAGAGAAATATAAACTGATCAACTATACATTTTATCTATAATTAAAGCTATAAAACTGTTTAAGATATTTAAATATATCTAAAAAAAAACATATAAAATATCTGAAGTCGAAAGCATGAAATTAAGTATGAAATATTTATATTTCAGCATTAAGTAACCCAAAGAAGTGTTGATATGCCTTTAAACAAAATCAATGAAAGAATATTCATGATATTATTCTATATAATATTCAAAAATTTCTTATTGCGGCCTCCTAGAAACGAATTTGCACGAGAAACTAGATTAGCAACTAGATCCCATCTTTTTACAGTGAAACCGATAAAATACAACCGTAACTTCTACTCCAACAGTTTCTTTTCTCGCACTTCCCGACTGTGGAATTCCTTTCCACACGTTTGCTTCCCCGACGGCTACAATCTCCAGGAGTTTAAATGTAAGGTCAATAGACACCTCCTAACACACTAACTCGCTCCCATTCTTTCAAACACTTCCCATCTGCCCATCCCTCATCCTCGGTATCCTTACCCATCTATCACCTTCCTTATGACATTTCCTACACCTAACCACTCCTCCTCTTTACCTTCCCTTATGTAGCCCCATGCGCAATAGTGACAGTGGAATGCCTTGCTTGGGGTGAAATGATTTTTAAAAAAGTATAAATTATCTGAAGTCGAAAGCATGAAATTAAGTATAAAATATTTATATTTCAGCATTAAGTAACCCATAGAAGTGTTGATATGCCTTTAAACAAAATCAATGAAAGAAACTTCATGATATTATTCTATATAATATCCAACAATTTCTTAAATCTAACTGTATTCTAATATATAACAAGAAAATTACATCATAAAAATCTTATATCGTTTCCTCTTATAATTATGTCCACACAAAGTGTATATGCATAAAAGCAGAGTATCATCTACCATGTATTCTATTGTAAAAGCAGAATAACATTTCTATTAGTTCAAAGCTTCCAAGAAATTTTAAATTCGGCATTGAATGACTCATGAATAGTTGATATGACGTTAAACAAATCAAATCAAAATACTTTTTGCAATGTTGTTCACCCTGTATAAGGGATTATACATAACCCGTTATGGTCGAGGGTTACTGGGTAAGTTTTAAATGGATCAGCCCCGTCGTCAGTAGGTGGCTTCCGATTATAAACTTTTCTCAGACAACACGTTGATTTTTTTTTATAGAAAGACTGATTAGTTAATATTCTGCAGGTCGTAAATTCAAATCAACTGACCCGACATAGTTAACCCTCTAGGGCCATTCGTATCATATTATATTAATAAGTAGTAATTAGTGGGGGATCAGTTTATTACTTCATGACAATAGAAAACCGATCCCCCACTTTATGCCCAGTAGAAGCCTTAACCCTCTAGGGCCATTCGTATCATATTATATTAATAAGTAGTAATTAGTGGGGGATCAGTTTATTACTTCATGACAATAGAAAACCGATCACCCACTTTATGCCCAGTAGAAGCCTTAACCCTCTAGGGCCATTCGTATCATATTATATTAATAAGTAGTAATTATCGGGGGATCAGTTTATTACTTCATGACAATAGAAAATCGATCACCCACTTTATGCCCAGTAGAAGCCTTAACCATCTAGGGCCATTCGTATCATATTATATTAATAAGTATTAATTAGTGGGGGATCAGTTTATTACTTCATGACAATAGAAAACCGATCACCCACTTTATGCCCAGTATAAGCCTTTACCCTCTAGGGCCATTCGTATCATATTATATTAATAAGTAGTAATTAGTGGGGGATCAGTTTATTACTTCATGACAATAGAAAACCGATCACCCACTTTATGCCCAGTATAAGCCTTTACCCTCTAGGGCCATTCGTATCATATGTAATACAGTATGAAACAATCCTTGAAAGAAATATTTTCCTGAAAAATTTTTAAGAGAAATATTTTATAAATTTCAAATGAAAGCAGTACTGACTGCTCAGTCAATGAATACCAAATGTTTCCTTATAGGGAAATACCAAATGTTTCCTTATAGGGAAATACTGTATCAAATATGATACGAATGGCCCTAGAGGGTTAATACCCTAATCGTAGGAAAGGGCAACCGAAATTTCGGAAAGACCCGTTAAAAAAAATAAAATTAAGTCACCTTCTCCAGCAACCCATCGGCCAATTAAACGCTAAACGCTGATTTATAATCAGCCAGGATTTTTTTTTTAAATGAAAATCACCCTGAACAATGGCCGCCGGTTACACAAAGTAAAGAGTCACTGAGTAAGGTATAATTTATGCGGGATTTTAGCGAAGTATAATGGTTAAAAGACTAGAGTTGAAAAGAGAAAGATGATTGTGAATGGAAAAGCACCCTCTTGGGAGCTGGTTCCACAAGACAGCAGTTTGTGATAATAAGCTGTTCGAGTAGAAATCTGAGGAGGGATGGAAAAGAAAAAATCTTTATTTCATCATCATTTATCCATCACATCCAGATGGTGCATAGGGCAGCAACTTTTGGTTGCTGTTTCTATAACAAACTGTTTTTTACGGGGCAGGGTTGTTAGCCCTGCACTCAACCCCCGAACCTGGAGAACCATTCGTGATGCTTACGTTTACAGCCCCTGGTATACCCAAATGGTCACCCATTTAAGTACTGACCAGGCTCTGTGTTGCTTAACCCTCTAGGGCCATTCGTATCATATTTGATACAGTATGAAAACAAGCCTTGAAAGAAATATTTTCCTGAAAAATTTTTTAAGAGAAATATTTTATAAATTTCAAATGAAAGCAGTGCTGACTGCTCAGTCAATGAATACCAAATGTTTCCTTATAGGGAAATACCAAATGTTTCCTTATAGGGAAATACTGTATCAAATATGATACGAATGGCCCTAGAGGGTTAAGAGAAATATTTTATACATTTCAAATGAAAGCAGTACTGACTGCTCAGTCAATGAATACCAAATGTTTCCTTATAGGGAAATACCAAATGTTTCCTTATAGGGAAATACTGTATCAAATATGATACGAATGGCCCTAGAGGGTTAAGAGAAATATTTTATACATTTCAAATGAAAGCAGTACTGACTGCTCAGTCAATGAATACCAAATGTTTCCTTACAGGGAAATACCAAATGTTTCCTTATAGGGAAATACTGTATCAAATATGATACGAATGGCCCTAGAGGGTTAACTTCGGTGATCGGACGGAAACCGGTCTATTCAACACGACATAGCCGTAGACCTAACTTCTCTTTAGGGATTGAACAAATACAAGTTGCGGCGAATCATGATAGCCAACTTTCCTGAAAAACAATCGTAACAAAAACACTAAATAAAATTACCAAAACTTTAATAAATAAAGGAAATCACATATAAGGATACTAAACTCTGTGGTAAGAAATTTTCTCTACAAATCCTTTCACAGTTTCTGCTTCGATGAACTTAGCTCACTGGTGCCCCCTATATATGAATTTAGTCGAGCAACAAGATTAGCAATTAGGTCCCACCCTTTTACTGTGAAACCAATAAAATGTAAACGCAACTTCTACTCCAACAGCTTCTTTTCTCGCACTTCTCGCCTGTGGAATTCCTCTTCGTTTACTTCCTTTCCCGACAGCTACAATTTTCAAGAATTTAAATGTAAAGTCATCTCCTATCTCCCTAACCTTCATCCTCTCTCTCATGCTCCCTTCTCCGTCCACTCCACTCTCATCAGTATTCTCATCCTTCTCTTACCCACTTTCTGACACCCCCTATGACTTGTCACTCTTTCTCATAACTTCCTTTCTATGTAATCCCCTGCAAAACAGTGGCAGTAAAATGCCTTCCTTGGGGCGATATGATTATAAAAAAAGATAGATATGAAAAGTCCAAGATAGATAGATTGATAGATAGATAAATACATTGATTGTCAGTATACTAATCCTTCTCTTACCCACTTCCTGACACCCCCTATAACCTGTTAATCTTTCTCATAACTTTCCTCCTATGTAACCCCCTGCAAATCTGTGGCAGTAAAATGCCTTGCTTAGAGCGATATCAGTCAGTTAAATGCCATACGTGATACACGCTTGGGCGATCATGTCTCGAAAGAGACATGACTGACTGGGCAGAAGATTATCCCGCAGTACGTTGCCATTGCTTTCTGCGGTAGACTGGTTCCCGACCAAGGCTACAGAACCCAATCTGTCCTATTATTTAACCCATAACTTGAGGGAAGAGACGGATTAATACCTTTCCCAAGGGTATTTGCGCGTAAGTGAATGCAAGCAATTCGAGTGGAATTCGAACTCGGCTTCCCGATTTCTCGTTCTGAGCCGATATCCACTGCACCACAACGCACATCCTATATAGCGAGCGATATAATTATAAAAAAAGATCGATAGATATGAAAAGTCCGAGATAGATAGATAGATAGATAGATAGATAGATAGTCAGTATTCTCATCCTTCTCTTACCAACTTCCTGACACCCCTTATAACCTGTTACTCTTTCTCATAACTTTCCTCCAAAGTAACCCCCTGCAAAACAGTGGCAGTAAAATGTCTTGCTTGGGGCGATATGATTATCAAAATAATAATAATAATAATATGATATGATTATCAAAATAATAATAATAATAATAATAATAAGGCTTTATTCTTGCAGCACAAGACCAAAGTCTTTTCACGAGAAACTTTCAGGCAAATATTATGCATAATGATATGGATCCAAAATGAAGGTTTTGTGATAAACACCAAGAAACAATAGACCACCTGATCTCAGGCTGTTCTGTGCTTGCCCCAAATGAATATAAAAATCGCCATGATAGAGTTGGGCAATATTTACATTGGGCAATATGCAAACATTATGGAAAAGCTGTAGGCAAACACTGGTATGAACATCACCCAGCACCGGTTACAGAAATAGAAGATGTAACCATTCTATGGGATTACACCATCTACACAGACAGAAAAATTGAAGCAAACAGGCCAGACATTATTGTTAAAAACCAAAAGGAGAAAACTTGTCTATTAATTGATATGGCTTGTCCAGCGGATTGTAACATAGCAATCAAGGAATTTGAAAAACTGTCAAAATATAAAGACCTGGAAATTGAAATAGAAAAATGTGGAAATTGAAAACAAGAGTCGTGCCAGTGATAGTAGGTGCACTTGGAATGATAAAAAAATGGAACAAAACAACACATTGAAAGAATCCCTGGAAACCCCAGCTTAAGAGATATACAAAAAATTGTCTTATTAAGTACAGCCCACACACTAAGGAAAACTTTATCTATGTAATGCTGAGGATGATAAGGAAGATAGAAAAACATGAAATGGAGCCATAACAACACGCCACTACCTGCCTTAGGTCTCCCCGCAGACTTGGTTGGTAGTGAGACCAAAGCAGAAATCGAAATATGATGAAAAATGACACAATAATAATAATGTGTCCATGCCATCAAAAAGGAAGACAAGATAGAAAGTTACAGTAGTGAGATACATTGATAAAATAATCTTGAAAAAAAATTATGTCTCGAGAAAGATTAAAATAGAGATAAAGAATTAACAACTAAAAATAGCGGCCAATGAACCGTTTAATTATTTCGTTCCTTTTATATTTGTAGATGTTGAATGAGGCCTTTGCTTCATTGATTACTCCTGGTATTACATAATTCATTTTTTTTTCTGAATATCTTTTCATATCTTTAATATAACAGTGAAATGAAAATATCTCGCGGAATAAAAATATTAGCAAAAGAACAAGGTATCGGCAGAGCCTATTTAAAGTTGAAGGAAGACGGTCGTTTAATAGACAAAGACATCTGCGTGGCTCGTAAGAGAGGCTTAAACAAATAAACTGTAACCTAAGAAAGGTAAGATTAAAGGAACTGATTAATTAAGAGGTTCATTTAGCATGATTTAATGTGGATAGGTAGGGTATTTGCAAGGTTTAATTAGACTCCCGTGTTCATCTTATATATGCGGAGGGAACTGGTGTAGTGTTCATTTACATACCCAACCTCCGACCATACCTAGTCATGAGTGATGATTATGACTTTTTTATCTAATTTATGAAAGAAAAAGGTGACTGATATAATTAACTATACCCTACCTTTTGGTGAATTCCAGTTGAACTCATTGCATTCACTTACGCACAAAAACCCTTGGGAAAAGTATTAACCCGTCTCTTCCCTCCGGTTATGGGTTAAATAACAAGACAGACTGGATTCTCTAGCCTACCACAGAAAGCAAAGGTAACCTACTGCGGGATAATCTTCTGTCCAGTTAGTCATGGCTCTTTCGAGACATGATCGTCCAAAACGTGTATCACGTATAGCAATTAACTAACTACGTTTTGGAAAATGCTGCTCTGAAAGCATTATTTGTCGATTGTACTCCATTTGTCGGTTTTGTTGACCGATACAACTGACCTGGATTGGCACCACTTAACTTCTGTATGGAAACAGCGAACCGATTTCACATTCCGGTTTAGGAAGATGCAGAGAACGCTATCAGAACTACAAACGAAAAGTATTTATTTTAAATCAACATAAAATTTGTCACGACTACATGTAATACAATAAGAGGTTTAATCAATAGAAAGCAAAACAACAAGCCACAACTTGAAAAGATAATTGCCAAAAAGAATATATGAGAGAAACCTCGAGAAATTTACACAAAAGACTAGATGAACAGAAATGAGACCAAAGCGTTTTGTGTTTTTGTTTTTAAGCAAAACACAAAACGTATTTTTTTTGTATTTTGCTTAAATAGCAAAAGACAAAACGAATTTGTTGTTCACCTAACCAAACTGGTCCCAATTTTGACACAAAAATGCCACTCTGATAAAAAGAGAAAATAATCCACTAAAACGAAAATGTCTAGAAAGTACTTTAATTTCTAAAACGAAAATGTCTAGAAAGTGCTTTAATTTCTAAAACGAAAATGTCTAGAAAGTGCTTTAATTTCTAAAACGAAAATGTCTAGAAAGTGCTTTAATTTCTAAAACGAAAATGTCTAGAAAGTGCTTTAATTGCTAACTCAGTCACACTGTATTATACTCCTAACTTATCACAATGTGAAATATTTAAAAACAAACAAGATGGAAAGAAAAAAGAAAAAAAAATGATATAGCTGAATTTGGTTAGATTGCAAATAAATAAATAAATAAAGTATAAAAAAATTATTTAAAAAAATATTTCAGAGAAATTTGAAAACCACCATCTTGTTTCACTCATGCGCATCTATAGTCACGACAATGTCAACAAACACAGTCGGACGAAGTCCTTACAGATTAACCCTAACGGATGAAACACGTCACAAATAAACTTTTTTACATTTCGTTATACAATATATATATATTCACACTCCACCCTCGTCTATTGAACAGGTGAAGAGGCTCATCCCTTGTTTCCTGTTTAGGAAGCGGTTTCCGGTTTTCTCTTTTTCAATCTTTTCACTCTTACGTAGCCCCCTGCGCATCAGTGGCGTTATCGCCTTGCTTGGGGTGATATGATTAATATATATATATATATATATATATATATATATATATATATATATAGTATATCGAGGCAGCAAGTAATTTTCTAAACATATGTTGTTAAATATAAGAGACAATGAATGTCTATTATGTTTAATCATGAGCCGTTCTAAACGTCGTATTTTTGCTTTAATTTCAGTTGAAAATAAAGACAAAAATTCTCCAACATTTGGATAATTATTTATTGGTTTTCTTCTAAGCTTTCGGCTCACATGAGCCATCTTCAGAGAGGTAGTTTAAACTGAAATATTATAAAATCCACCATCACCGACGATTTTATTTTGTGTTGACATAAAACTCCGCTTGGCAACGGCAATAGTTACCAAAAATAATAAACGCAGTTCTTACGTTTGCGATGCGGTTTTATGACGTCACACCGCGGGATAGCGCGAAATGACAACAAAACCATATAGTCATATGCAATGTAATATGTTATTTCCTGTTTTAAAGTTGATTTTATTGAGTGATGTACATGGCCTCCAATATCTGCAGGTTCCTCTTACTGTGTGTATGAGTAAGGATCACCGTATTGTTGACCAAAATCTGTCTGATATTACCTACATGTTTATGTTTTTCAGAGAAAATATATATATAGATTGATTGATTGATTGATTGATTGTTTAATTACTTAGTTGCTGGTCATAATAAGATTAGATCAGGGCACATTTGTATTAAAAAGTGTTCAATACAATTTTTTTGTAGAACTTTTGAATATTTTACATTTGTAAACGTGTTATTACGCGACCTAGGTTTCTACCATGAGTGGTGTCTTCAGGCGATTTGCAATAACTGATTTTGCCGTTTACCGTTTTATTTTTAAGAACGCTCACGTAAGGGTGCTTATTTATTTATTTATTTATTTATTTTAACGCTCACGAGGCAGGGCATTTTTGAACCCGCAATTTTTATAATTACAAGGCGTAATTATGGCATTTTCATTCATGGTTGTATGAACCTCAGACGTATTTTTTAGTATGATTACATTTAGTTACATTTAGTCATAATTTCCGTTCTTTCAGTCATTTTTGTTTGGGAATAGCATAATATCTAATCTCTACCATTAAAAATATCTTCATATAGATAGATAGATAGATAGATAGATAGATAGATAGATAGATTTGAAGATATTTTTAATGGCACCAAATTTAATTATGGCGTTTAAGACAAATTGTTTTTATTATAATCGGCCATGCCAAATTTTAACATAACACTAGTTGACCGGATTCGTCCCCTCTCTGCAGAACTGTAAACGGAGGAAAATAATGAGAAAAAATATATGTTATGTGTTAAATGAATGAACAGATTTGGGGAGAAATTTTTTTTTTTTATATCCAATAAAAGTTATTAGATCTAAAGATTTTCGAGACCCAACAGAGAAAGTCCAAGCAAACACTCCCTTTCTTTACAAAGTGAGGGCTGCCTGAACCTGATAAACAGCGTTTCCAACACCTTCAGATGGAAAAACGAGTGAATCAGTTCGCAGCATGACTTGGATTATTTTTCAGATGATCCGCTATCGAAGACTCGTATGTGTTTCGAATGGTGTCGCCAGACGAAAAATTCTTGTTAAGTATTTTAGCAGGCACATGTTGTTTAATCCTAAAATCTATACGCTACGTCGTTCTACCTATGTAGTCGACTCTGCAATCACATTTAAAATGATAAACAACAGAGTTAATATGGTGTGGGGGAGGTAGAACGTCTTTACGCATATATATATATAAATGTAAATGTGTCGTTATACTCGTTTCGAAAAAACCTCCGAGTACATACGCGGAAGGAAAAAATGATAATAAAAAGAACGATCTAAGCACTGGAACATCAGTCAAATTAAGTAGCCCCCCCCCCGCAAAAAAAAACGAGATGAGTAACCTAAAACAAAAATCCCTCAACTTTTCCTGAAGATCCAATTTGGTGAAACCTTGATAGGTTCGTTGGCTCTCTAGGTTGGCTATATATATATATATATATATATATATATATATAAGAAAATCATAAAAGAAATCATACCCGATGACCAAAAACTTTAGACAAGAATCCTGGGTGATCATGTCTCGAAAAAACATGACTTAATGGAAAGAAGATTTTCCCCCAGTAGGTTGCTATTACTTTCAACAAGGCCATAGAAACCAATTTGTTCTGCTATTTAACCCATAGCTGAAGGGTGAAGCGGCGAATTCATCTCTTTCAAAAGCGTATTTGCACTTAAGTGAATGCAACGAAATCAACTGGAATTCGAACTCGGCTTTCCCCGTTCACGTTCCGAGCCGATGTCCACTGCACTATAACGGAAATTAGCGCAAGAAAAATAAATCCCGAACAAGGAGTTATGTACCTTACGCCCAGACTAGACAGATGGAACAATATAGTCTTCACAACGCCATCACTTATCAAAGGACAGATCGAATCGTGTTCTCTTTAATCATTTCACCTCAAGCAAGGCATTCCACTGCCACTATTGCACAGGGGGTTACATAGGGGAAAGTGCCGAGAAAGATTATAGGAGGTGTCAGGAAGTGGGTAAGAGAAGGATGACTGTGGCCATAAAGTGAGGGATGAGTTTATATATTGATTGTAATGTAGAATTGATCCCCAACTTTATATCCACATTTCTTTATCGTTTCACCTCAAGCAAGGCATTCCACTGCCACTATTGCACAGGGGGTTACATAGGGGAAAGTGATGAGAAAAATTGGTTAGTTATAGGAAATGTCGAGAGGAGGGTGATAGACGTATGAGGATACCGAGGATGGGAGTGGAGTAGATGGAAAAAGAATTTGAGAGAATGTAGATAGATAAATAGATAAATAGATACATAAATAGATAGATAATGAACAGACTGAGATAGATAGATAGATAGATAGATAGATAGATAGATAGATAGATAGATAGATTTTAAACGTAATTGGATAGATAGATAGATAGATAGATAGATAGATAGATAGATAGATAGATAGATAGATATGAACAGACTGAGATAGATAGACTGATGTTTTTTTACTCATTTCACCACAAGCAAGGCATTCCACTGCCACTATTGCGCAGGGGGTTACATGAGGAAAGTGCTGAGAAAGAGTGGTTAGTTATAGGAAATGTCGGAAGGAGGGTGATAGACAGATGAGGATACCGAGGATGGGGGTTGGGTAGAATGGGTGTGGAATTCAAATAACTTACCTTTCAACATGGCAGATAATTTCAGTGTGTATATTGAGCTCCATAAACATTCAGCACAATATCCACACCCTTGAATATTCACCATATCAGGGAGACAAAAGAAAACAGCCATGTTGAAAAGTAAGTTATTTGACTTCTACAATGGGTAGAGTGTTTGAGGGAATGGATGCGAGTTAGTTTGATAAGAGGTGTCTATTGACCTTACATTTAAATTCCTGGAGATTGTAGCTGTCGGGGAAGCAAGTATATGGAAGGGAATTCCACAGGCGGGAAGTGCGAGAAAAGAAGCTAGTAGAGTAGAAATTGCGGTTACATTTTATCGGTTTCACTGTAAAAGGGTGGGACCTAGTTGCTAATCTAGTATCTCTTGCAAATTCATACCTAGGTGGCACCAGTGATCTAAGTTCATCGGAGCAGAAGCCGTGAAAGTATTTATAGAAGGGGCACAGGGAAACCACCGGTAAGAGAGTGACTGCAGCCGGGCTGCCAAGTCGGCATCGATCACATTACAGATTCTCCGTTGTACTTTGTCAAGGACCCCGAGGTGAATAGCAGGGGTACCCAACCAGATGTGGCAGCAGTATTTAATACACGGACGGATGGTAGATTTATAGATGTGCAGGATGGACTCAGGCGGGTAAAACTTCCTGGCCCTGCACAGAGAACCGACTTTCATAGCAGCGGATTTAGCAATGGATTCGATATAGTTATTCCATTTCAGGTATGCTGAGAGTGTGAGGCCAAGGGGGCGTACCGTTTTACTCTCAGGGAGGCAAAAGATTCGCGCTCTCCAGAGATTTAGACGATTAGAACGCCAAGGCTTTCTTCTTCTTCTTCTATGTGCCTTGTCTCTTCAGGATGTAGGTGATCACGGTTCTCCACATCTCCCTATCCCTTGTGGCTCTTAGTATGTTTGCTCCTGTTACTCCTGGCAGCCCCCGTTCCGTCATCCATCTGATCAGCCCTGCAAATATGTTATCCGCTGCCTTCCTCTGTCACCCTTTCCTTCTATCTGGCCAGTCAGTATCAGGTTCTTCAAGCTCTCCTTTCTCATTGCGTGTCCCAAGAACTTCAGCTGTCTCTTCCTGATGCTCAGTATTAATTTCCTTTTTATTGCCATTCTTTCCAGCACCTCATCATTTTGCTTGCATGCTTAGTCCATTACATCCGCAGCATCCTTCTGTAGAACCACATTTCCGTTGCTTCCAGTTTTGTCCTCATTTTCGATGATATTGTCCAGCATTCACTGCCATATTGAAGAACTGACATCACATAGCAATCCAGTACTCTCTTCTTTGTTTCTAGCGAAATTTTCCTGTTTCTTAATACTTTACTCAACTTCTGGAATGCCTCCTTGTGCTTTTGGATCTCAGGAATATAAAATGTATAGAAACTGCTGTGACCACAAAGTGAGGGGTCAGTTTATGTATTGATTGTAATATGGAATTGATCCCCCACTTTATATCCAGTATTCTTCTGTAGAACCACATTTCAGTTGCTTCAAGTCTTTCCTTCATCTTTGATGATATTGTCCAGCATTCACTGCCATATTGAAGAACTGACATCACATAGCAATTCAGCACTCTTTTCTTTGTTTCTGGTGAAATTTTCCAGTGTATGAATCTTGACTAAAGATTTGTGCTCAACTCTATACGGGGGAAAGTCTAACATTATCAGCAACCTTGTTTTTTTTTTTGTTTTTGTTTTTTTTGTTTTTAATCATATCACCCCGAGCAAGGCGGTAACGCCACTGAAGCGCAGGAGGCTACGTAGGAATGAAAAGATTGGAAAAGAGAAACCCGGAAACCATATCCTAAACAAGGAACAAGAGATGAGCCTCTTCAGCTGTTCAATAGACGTGGGTGGAGTGTGAACCGGGCGATAGTTTAGTCTATCTACACCAATTAAAAAAAGGTTGGTGACTTGCTAAGTTTTAACTTGTCTAAAGATATGTAATGGAGACTGTGCGGATGATTTTTAACACATCTTCGTATGTTTATATACAGGCACATACACACAAGAACATACAACCTATAATAAAATCAACCTCACGCTAATCAAATGCGGCCGACAATTACAGCAAGAGACTAGAATAAAGGTCATGTGACGGATAGAAGATTCGTTCGTACCGTAGATCTTATTAGGCACAATAAGGGATTAACAACAATAACTAATAATAAAATAATACATTTACAACAATAGACTAGAATAAAAGTTATGTGACGGATAGAAGATTCGTTCGTACCGTAGATCTTATTAGACACAATAAGAGAATAACAACAATAACTAATAATAAAATAAAACAATTACAACAATAGACTAGAATAAAAGTTACTCTTTGCTTCTTTTCTCGCGTTGAACTCCCTCCCATATACTTACTTTCCTGACGGCTTCAACCTGCAGGAATTTGAATGCAAAATCAATTCCCATACCTTAACTACAACTCCAGTCCTTTCTACATCACCTCGTGTATTTTGTTCTTCACATTTCTCTCTACCTTCGCAACCATCTTCAAACATGGGTTCCTATCCTTCTCTTGTCTTTTCTCTTTCACCTCCTGTAGCTGGTTCGTCTTTCACTTCACTCTTCTCCTGCCTAAAAGTAACTCTCTTATTTAGCCCTCCCCCTGCACATCAGTGGCGCTACCGCCTTGCTTGAGGTGAAATGGTTCAATAAATATGAGTTTACTCATGCAACCAGAGTGGCAACAAGATCCCACCCGTTTACAGTTAGATCAACCAAATGCAGCTGACAATTCTACTCCATCAGCTTCTTTTCTCGCACTTCCCGCCTGTAGTATTGCCTTCCATATTCTTGCTTTCCTGACGGCTACAACTTCTAGGAATTTAAATGCAATGTCAATACCGACCTCTTAACCACTTGACTCCAGTTCATTTTACATCACCCTGTATATCTTTTCCTTCTCTCTACCATTGCAAAGGTCCCTCACATCTGTATTCCCATCCTTCTCTTGCTCCTTTCTCTGACACCTCCTGTAACGGTTCGTCTTTCTTTTTACTTTCCTCCTATCTAATCTTTTTCTCTTATGTAGCGTCCTGTGCAAAAGGAAAAGAGTACTTCAATATGGTACTGAATGCTGGGCAATATCATCAAAGTTGAAGAAAAAACTTGAAGCAACTGAAATGTGGTTCTACAGAAGGATGCTGCGAATATCATGGATCGAACATGTGAGCAATGATGAAGTCTTAGAAATGATGGAAACAAAAAGGGAATTAATACTGTGTATCAGGAAGAGACAGCTGAAGTTCCTGGGACATGCAATGAGGAAGGAGGGCTTGGAGAATCTGATACTAACAGGCCAGACAGAGGAAAAAAGAGACAGGGGAAAGCAACAGATAACATATTTGAAGGATCTAATCAGGTGGATGACGGGAACGAGGGTTGCATGGTGTAGCAGGTGAAGGCATGCTCAGAGCTACGGGGATAGGGAAACGTGTAAAGAGATGATCGCCTACGTCCTGAAGGGACAAGGCACATAGAAGAAGAAGAAGCCCCTTGCGCATCAGTGACGTTACCGCCTTGCTTGGGGTGAAACGATAAAAAAATAAAATAAATAAAATAAATAAATATAGCACAGAAAAAACGAAAATTTGAAATTCGGTGGTCAATTGCATTTACCTGTTGATTAATGGAGGATACAATCAGAAAAGTTTTTGTCCCTGAGACTCAGGGATTGGGCTGCTGATTCAGCTAAATGTCATTTTTTTTCATAAATTATATATATATATATATATATATATATATATATATATATATATATATATATATATACGAAATTAATTGTTTGAACATTATTCTTCGTCGGTTGTTTATCACCAAGTTTCGTTAGAATTCGTTAATTTCCGTAATATATATATATATATATATATCCGAGTGAATATATATATATATATATATATATATATATATATGAAATGAATTGTTTGAACATTATTTTTCGTCGATTGTTTATAACCAAGTTTCGTTAAAATTCGTTAATTTCCGTATTATATATATATATATATATATATATATATATATATATATATATATATATATATATGTCCGAGTGAATACAGAACGAAGAATTCTTTCCACGTCCAAAACATTAATTTAAAACAGTGCTCGATATATAATTTTCTATATAGAGCTGTGAATATTTATTATAAATTATATTTTAGAACATGTACATAACTTCTCTAGATATAATCGCTGCGAAGGCGCGTCCGTTTCTGCATCGGAGTACCGATGCTTCGTCAGGCGATGTGGTACTTGGAATTAGAGAAAGATTTCAAAATTCAAAAGTGTCGGATGCACATTTCGACATGAAATCTCTAACAGAGATTCCACATCACCTCGGCGACATGGTTTCACTCCAAAATGAAGAAAACACTGGAACAAAGGTGAGGGGAAGTAAAAGTAAATAACGGTCAAGATTTGAGAATATCTTTTAAAGTCAGTCTAATTTTTCTTTGTAAGTGGAGGGATGTGGGAATCGTGTGTTTGGCCTGGAATCTTAAGTACATTGAGCTCTCCTCCTGCATCATTTTTTAATATTAAAAAAAGTTTTAATATTAATTAGGATCAGGTTCTTGGAATTTACCTTCCTACTTTTCCATTTCAGATTTTAAAAAAATATATATATATATACTGGCGGCTGTAATGTGATAGTTACTGATCTGGCGACTCGACTGCAGCCATTTCCCCATCGTCGAAATGTGGCCTCCCTTTGTCTGTTCTATAAATACTTTCGTGGCTTCTGCTCAGACGAACTTAAGTCACTGATGCCTCCTCAACAGGTGTTTACTCGTGCAACCAGACTGGCAACTGGGTCCCACCCATTCACAGTCAGGTTAGCCAAATGCAGACGACAATTCTACTCCTGCAGCTTCTTCTCTCGCACTTCCCGCCTGTGGAACTCGCTCCCGTATTCTTGCTTTCCTGACGGATACAACCTCCAGAAATTTAAATGCAAATTCAATACTCATCTACTAACCACTGGACTTTAGCTCTCTCCCCACCCCTGTATAACCTTCCCTTTCTCTCCACTTTTGTATCTGTCATCGCACCTGCTTTCTCAGCTTTCTATTGCTCCTTTCTAACTAGTTTATACTCCTCACTCTTTTCTAATTAATCTTTTTACATTTATGTAGCCCCCTGCACATCAGTGGCTTTTCCGCCTTGTTCGGGGTGAAATGATTAAAAAAAAAAAAGAATACAGAGGAAAGCAGAAAACAACCGCTCCCAAGTTGTAATAATTGTAGTAGACTGTGCCAGGAAGAGAAGTTAGCCATCATGATGTCTAAAAACAAAGGCGTCATATTAGATGAAAGCACGGAGATTATGGCAAATTGAAGCCATCTAAAGAAAGTTCTCTTGTTTATTTACAAACCTGGATAAACTCTTTGCATTTTGTTTCCTCATCCTCCCCTCTTGAGTAAGAATCGAGTTCCGTTTCCGCTTTCTACTAGTCTCATACATTTTTTCTCTCTTCCGGTGTTTGGTGCTGTTATTTGGCTTTTTCTTTTTTTTTTTCTTTTTTTGCTACATTGTGCCTGAAGATACCTCCGCTAGAAAGCCAGGTAGCCTGCTGTGAAACTTTATTTATTAAGCGTATGTGTTTATATATATATATATATATATATATATATATAATGTATAATGTATATATATGTACTGTTCAAAAGTATTAAGTCAAGAAGTATTTTATCTTTTATCTAATTGAAGTAATTTTATTGGATTTACTCAACCAATGCTTTAACTAGAAAAAAAATACTTGTTGCAAAATAAATTTAATATTTCGTATAATAGCCGTTTAGTTTGAAATAATAAAATAATTGCGACAATTTACTAATCACACCTAGTGTGTGTGTATATATATATATATATATATATATATATATATACACAGTACTGTGCAAAAGTATTAGGACAAGAACTATTTTATCTTTATGAGGCATATTGAGAGAAAATGAACAGTTTAATTAAAGTAATTTATTTGATTTACTCAACAAATATTTTAACTAGAAAAATACTTATAGATTTAATATTTAGTATAACAACCTTTTGCTTTGATCACAGCCTTCATTCTGTCAGGCATTGACATCACAAGCTTCTTTAATGTATCTAATGGTATCTCCTGCCAAGCAGCTTGTATTAGTTCCTAAAGTGTTTCTTGCGAAGTAAAATTAGATTTATCAATTTTTTTTATTCCAAAATATCCAATAGATTTTCGATAGGATTGAGATCAGAGCTTTAAGAGGGGGGAGGGGATTCAAATTGCGAGACCTTTCCTCCTTTTCCTTTTTAGTTAAATAATTCTTACAAATGTTTGGCTTTTCACCTTGTTTTTTCAATTTCAGTGAGGTTTTTAGGAAAATCAACCCCTGTTCTAATACTTTTGCACACTACCGGTCGTGTGCAAAACTGTTTGGACAGGGGTGATTTTAAGCTTTATTTTGACGCCTCATAAAAGATAAAATAATTCTTGTCCTAATACTTTTGCACAGTACTATATATATATATATATATATCGCCCGGTTCACACTCCACCCAAATCTATTGTACAGGTGTAGAGACTCATCTCTTGTTCCCTGTTCAGGATGTGGTTTCCGGCTTTCTTTTTTCCAATCGTTTCATTTGGCTTTTTCTTTTTTTCTCCTCTTTTTCATTTTTTTTTCAATTCGAGTAGATAGACTAAACTATCGCCCGGTTCACACTCTACCCAGGTCTATTGTACAGGTGTAGAGGCTCATCGCTTGTTCCCTGTTTAGGATGTGGTTTCCGGCTTTCTCTTTTTCAATCTTTTCACTCCTTTTTCTTATTTTTTTATCAATTAGAATAGATATACTAAACTATCGCCCGGTTCACACTCCACCCTCGTCTATTGTACAGGTGTAGAGGCTCATCTCTTGCTCCCTGTTTAGGATGTGGTTTCCGTTTTTCTCTTTTCCAAATCTTTTCACTCCTACGTAGCCCCCTGCACATGGCTTTACCGCCTTGCTCGGAGTGATATGATTAAAAAAAAAAAAAAAAAACTAAATTTTACATTTTATTTTTATTTTTTATTTTTTTATTTCTATTTTCATGTTAACTTTTATGTTATTTTGAATATTTAAATTTTTACGTTTCATGAATTATGTCCCTTTTATTTCTTTTCTCTACATTTTTTTTTATATTTTGTATTTTTGTATTTTTTTTCCATTTTAAGTTTTAAATTTAAATTAAATTTTTTTGTCTACATGTAACCTTAGAATATTTTAATTTTTATCACGTTATTATAAAAGGAATAACTTTATTTTATAAGATTTAATTCCAATGATCATTGAGTGACTTTAAATTCAAATTTATTAAAATGTTTGAAATATGCACCTGATGATTGCATAACGCATGAAACTCCGAGTTGTGTCATAGACGTAGGAAAATAAATATATATATATATATAATACAGCTCTTTTCTTATTGAGCACTGTTTTATTAACATCTGAATAATAATAATATACATATGTATACACTCCTCATATGTATATTTATTAATTTACGTCACCATATATATATATATGTGTGTGTGTGTGTGTGTGTGTGTGTGTGTGTGTGTGTGTGTGTGGTCATCCGCAGACAGATCTATTTCGCTGTATTACAACTCACATTACGGTTAGACATCCGATTGTTTTAACCCAGGACTGAAACCCGGCAGTATTGGCGTCAGTCGGCGATTCTACCTCTGAGCTATGGGCGCTCGGTAGAAGGTGCAGATTTTAGAGTATGATGTATCATACGCCAGCAGTTAGAGTGCTCTAATTCATTACTGAATGAGCGATGCGTAGATGCTAGTGTAGCTACTGTTCTTTCAAAATCTACCATTCTTCCAGAGTGCTCGATCAGGGTGTGATATATATATATATATATATATATATATATATATATATATATATATATATATACTGTGTTTTTGTGTGTGTTACGTTAGACTATGATGAATATAATGTTATCTGGTAACCTCTTTCTTTTCTTTTCTTTTTCTTTCTTTTTCTACTTTGTCTCATCTTCTGGTTGTCTGTGTAGAATTTTTCGATGATTTATCATTTTGTTGTGTGTTGACCGCTTGGCTTTAAGAATAACAGTTGAATGTTGTATAAGTGCATGCAGGTATATATATATATATATATATATATATATATATATGGTGTGTGTGTGTGTGTGTGTGTGTGTGCGTGCGTGTGTGTGTGTGTGTGTGCGTGTGTAGGGAATTTATGCCAAAAGCAACAAGTTGACTATGTCCTATTGTAAGTTGAGAAATCAAAAGCAGAGTGAATACGTTCGCAAATAGAAGTAGATATATATTGCCTATCACCCGGTTCATTCTTCTCTTCGTTATTTTAAACAGGAGTCGCGGTATATCCCACGTTTCGTGTTTGCAACTGTGTTTCCTTTCCGGGTTCTTTTAATATCTGTTTCAGCTCTATACATATAACGCTTGTTCTTTCCTACGCTTAAATAAGGTCATACAAAAACCCAACTACCTTGGGCACCTCGGTGTGGTGTAATGGTTAGCAAGCTGGTCTCGTTAGAACCAGTTACAACTGAGTAGTGAGGTCGATTCCCACTGAAGCTCCAATACTTTCGGCCTTGTGCCAGATCTAAGTGGGGCTTAGAAAATTACCTACCTTGAGTGACTCTTAGAGATTCTCTTCAGTGAGCATTAGTAAAAAAAATGTGTAAAAGTAAGTTGGGACAAAGAGAAATCTCCCCAATATATATATATATATATATATATATATATATATATATATTTGTCATCCATATAGAAGCCTGTTTCGCTGTATTACAGCTCATCATTGTGGCTAAACATCCACTTGCATCCGAGCGGGATCGAAACTCGAAGGATTCGGTATTAGTCGGAGTCGATAACCCCTAAGCCATAGGCTCGTGGAAACAGAGAAGGGAAATTTACCGTGTTATATATAAGCGGTGTATACACAGGCCAGTAACCGAAAGAACCCAATTTATTGCTGAAGAGTTATGCATAAATCGCTAAGTGGGAACTGTTTGTATATAAGTATTCCTTTCTAGAGAACTCAATGGTAAAAAGAGCGAGATATATATATATATATATATATATATATATATATATATATATATTTAGTATATCGAGGCAGCAAGTAATTTTCTAAACATATTCTATTAAATATAAGAGACAATGAATGTCTATTATGTTTAATCATGAGCCGTTCTAAACGTCGTATTTTTGCTTTAATTTCAGTTGAAAAATAAAGACAAAAATTCTCCAACATTTGGATAATTATTTATTGGTTTTCTTCTCAGCTTTTGGCTCACATGAGCCATCTTCAGAGAGGTAGTTTAAACTGAAATATTATAAAATCCACAATCACCGACGATTTTATTTTGTGTTGACATAAAACTCCGCTTGGCAACGGCAATAGTTACCAAAAATAATTTTATAATATTTCAGCTTAAACTACCTCTCTGAAGATGGCTCATGTGAGCCGAAAGCTTAGAAGAAAATAAATAAATAATTATCCAAATGTTGGAGAATTTTTGTCTTTATTTTTCAACTGAAATTAAAGCAAAAATACGACGTTTAGAAAGGCTCATGATTAAACACAATAGACATTCATTGTCTCTTATATTTAATAGAATATGTTTAGAAAAAAAAAAAAAATATATATATATATATATCGTTTTAGCAGACGTGTATCGTCCGCTGACGGAGTTTATGAAAGCGAAAAGCAAAATGAATTTATTTAAAAAAATAAAGTATTTACAACCAAAAAAAAAAAAATGTTGTTGCATGCTGGAAAATTATAATATCGCTTATAAATATACATAAGGTCGACTGAAAAATATTAAGCATTTAAAAAACCACAATTTTCATACTCGAAAAGAATTTTTTATGTGAAGTACATTGTTATGTTAAAAGATGTTGAACTTATGGAAATTTAACGTTTTCTTTTTCTTTTTTTTTTGTGGTTTTGTTGTACATATTGACTTGGGAAAGGAGTGGTTCAATTAGGATTGATGACATTGGACGCATATTAAGATTTTGGTGATATTTGATAGCAGCAATCTCGACTTGATAAATTCCGACAGTGGACGAAACTTACACACACACATTTAGATAGAGAAGATCAGTTGGTTACGGTATCATGACTTCGACATTTTCTGTTCCATTAAATGTTTTGACGAAACCATGGTAGTGTAACGGACGGATCTTTCTTACCTAATATTTAAAAGCTCTACTTGTTAAATCGTCAGTTTTCTTCAAACATGTATTGATCACTTTTTAATACAACCGTCGTTTGGTCCTAATTTAAACCTGATGTATAACTTCTGAGTATATATATATATATATATATATATATATATATATATATATATATATATATATACAGAAAATCTAAGCAAGAGCCAACAACTTACCAGCGTTTCGCTCAAAGGATCATCATCATTTGTTTGCTCTACTTTCGTATTGAACGCTTTAGTGTTAGGGTTTTCGTCTTGGTTTTTTTTCTTTCTTACGAGTGCTTGACTTTTTGTTCATGTACTTCGTTTGTTTCGTTTTTGTTTCCCCTTATTTTCCCTCCGAGTTCGTTCTCGGTGGGTTGTACAAGACGATTTAAATTATAGCTTAATTAATACTAGTTTCGGCAGAGTTAGTTCTGTTACTATTGGTATTGTTTTTGCTATAGTTAATATTATTATCATTATATATATATATATATATATATATATATATAAGGATACAAAAAGAAGAAAATAATCGCAGCGTTCAAAACATTAATTCAAAAGAGTGCTCAATATAAAAGTAGAGTAATTAATGTTTATTATAAATTATACTTTAAAACAGGTACAAACTGCAAGCTACTACAAAATTGTACATTTTATTTCGACATTGAAAGAATAGTGCCATAAGCTAGTTATTATTAACTATATATATATATATATATATATATATATATAGTAGTGTGTAAAATATTAGGACAAGAATTATTTTATCTTTTATGAGGCATCGAAATAAAGTTTAAAATCCCCCCTGTCCTAACAGTTTTGCACACTGCCCGTAGTATGCAAAAGTATTAAGACAGAGGTGATTTTACTTAAAACCTCAATGAAATTCAAATACAAGGTGAAAAGCCAAACCATTTGTAAGAATTATTTAACTAAAAAGAAGGGAAAGGAAGGTTTTGAAATTTAAATTGGCCCCCTAAAAGCCCTGATCTCAATCGTATTGAACATCTATGGGGTATTTTAGATTAAAAAAATAATCTGATGTTATTTCGCAAGACACGCTTTGGGAACAAATACAAGC
Source organism: Ascarosepion bandense (assembly GCA_037127315.1). Lineage (NCBI taxonomy): Eukaryota > Metazoa > Mollusca > Cephalopoda > Sepiida > Sepiidae > Ascarosepion > Ascarosepion bandense. The sequence continues at coordinate 537,895 of JBBBDQ010001740.1, read as the reverse complement.
TGCTTGGCAGGAGATACTATTAAATACATCGAAGAAGTTTGTGATGTCAGTACCTGACAGAATGAAGGATGTGATCAAAGCAAAAAGCTATTATACTTATAAATTTAAATATTAAATTTATTTTGTAAAAAGCATTTTTTCTTGTTAAAGCATTTGTTGAGTAAATCAAATAAAATTACTTTAATTAAATTGTTTTTTTCTGTCAATATGCCTCATAAAAGATAAAATAGTTCTTGTCCTAATTCTTTTGCACAGTACTGTATTATATATATATATATTTGCAAATAAGTATTCCCGTTGCCTTTCTTTATTGAGACTCGCTTTGCAAATTTATTTTCCCGTTGCCTTTCTTTATTGAGAATCGCTTTACAAATATATTTTCCCGTTGCCTTTCTTTATTGAGAATCGCTTTGCAAATATATTTTCCCGTAAATTGTCGCAATTATTTTATTATTTCAAAGCAAAAGGCTATTGTATTAAATATTAAATTTATTTTGTAACATATTTTTTTCTTGCTAAAGCATTTGTTGAGGAAATCAAATAAAATAACTTTAAGTAAATTGTTTATTTTCTGTCAATATGCCTCATAAAAGATAAAATAGTTCTTGTCCTAATACTTTTGCACAGTACTGTATATATACTAGGTGCGATTGGTAAATTGTCGCAATTATTTTGACGCCTCATAAAGGATAAAATAGTTCTTGTCCTAATACTTTTGCACAATATTGTATAAGTTGTCCAATGTTCGTTAATGGTCGCATTAAGAAATTTTTGGGATTCTTGCTAAGAATAAGCTCCACTTATGTATAGGCTGTTAAATGCTCAATAGCAGAATTTCGGCTCACATCGTATTCCGGGAACGTGTCAGATGAAGTCATTCGAAGCTTCGGTCGAGTTAAAGAGAATACTATTTTCATTTAAAGAAGACCACACCAAATATGAAGCCACACAAAAAAATAAAAATGAAATAAAATAAAAATAAAAATAAATGCCGACCTATACCGAAATGATCGCCTATGTGCAGTGTCATTTCGAGATATAGACGTTCATGACTCTTCACAACACTTTTGTAGCGTTTAGTAGTTTTTGTCATTCTATTGTTTCCTCTTCTGATATCTATCCACAGAGGTTCGTTAGCGAGGTTAGTTTTAGGCACCTACTGTCCTACTTGTTTTCAATATGTTCCGTAAGTGTCAACTTGTACAATTAGGTCTTCCTCATCATGTGTCGTATCCACTGATAGAAAGGTTGGGTCACTGTGTCGGGCTAGGATGTTTTTCCCGCCTGAATCCATCCTGTATATATACAATTCAACCATTCGTCCGTGCATGGAGTACTGCTGCCATATATGGTCAGGCGCCTGTGCTGTTCAACTCAGTGTTCTTGAGAGGCTCCAAAGGAGAATCAGTAATGTGATAGGTACCGACTTGGCGGCTCAACTCGACAGGCTCCAAAGGAGAATCAGTAACGTGATAGGTACCGACTTGGCGGCTCGACTCGACAGGCTGCAAAGGAGAATCAGTAATGTGATAGGTACCGACTTGGCGGCTCGACTCGACAGGCTCCAAAGGAAAATCAGTAATGTGATAGGTACCGACTTGGCGACTCGACTCGACAGGCTCCAAAGGAGAATCAGAAATGTGATAGGTACCGACTTGGCGGCTCGACTCCAGCCACTTCCCCACCGACGGGATTTGGCTTCCCTTTGTCTGTTCTATAAATATTTTCATAGCTTCTGCTCCAACGAACTTAAGTCACTGGTGCATTTGCAACAGGTGTTTACTGGTGCATCCAGACTGGCAACTGGGTCTCACCCATTCACAGTCAGATCAACCAAATGCATCCGACAATTCTACTCTTACAGTTTCTTTTCTCGTACTTCCTGCCTGTGGAACTCGCTTCCATATTCTTGCTTTCCAGACGGCTACAACCTCCAGGAATTTAAATGCAACGTCAAAATTAATTTCTTAACCACTTGACTCGAGTTGTTTCTTCACCACCCCGTATATCCTTCCTTTTTCTCCACCTTTGCAACTGTCATCCCACCTGTATTCACATCTTGCTCCTTTCTAACTGGTTGGTCTTTCTCTTCACTCTCCTCCTATCTAATCTTTTTTTCTCTTATGTATCCCCCTGCACATCAGTGGCGTTACCGCCTTGCCCGGGGTGATACGATTAAAAAATATTTATATATATCAACTGTCACATTTGACTCTTGATAAAAATGTATTTTCTGTTTCCGTTGTCATGTGCCATTTTAATTTTTTTATCAACAATGGAAACAAAAAAGTACATAAAAAATTGATGAAAATTAAAGAGATTCCTTAAGATTCCTTAAAATGCGGATGTGCATTGTGGTGCTCAGGTTATCGACTCGGAACGACAAATCGGGGGGGGACGACAAATCGGGGGGGGGACGACAAATCGGGGGGGGGACGACAAATCGGGGGAGCTTCTTCTGGGCAAAATATGGAGGATCGGTTTTCTATTGTTACTAAGTAATAAACTGAACCCCACTAATTACTACATTAATAAAATCTTCAGCGATGGTTTAAAGAGCAGGATAGAAAATCTTCTGCCCAGTCAGTCATGTATCTTTCGAGACATGATCACCCAAAGCGTGTATCACGTATGGCACTTAACTGAGTGACTGAAGATAATAGTTGGAAACACAAGTAAAGCTTCTACGGTACAAAAGTGGGGTATCAGTTTTCTATTGTCATTAAGTAATAAACTGATCCCCCACTAATTACTACTTATTAATACAATCCGTCTCTTCCCCCTTCAGCTATAGTTTAAAGAGCAGGATAGAAAATCTTCTGCCCAGTCAGTCATGTCTCTTTTGACACATGACCGCCCAAGCGTGTGTCACGTATGGCACTTAACTGACTGACT
>JBBBDQ010001740.1:497500-530000 GCA_037127315.1 Ascarosepion bandense | reverse complement strand
TATCCAGTATTCTTCTGTAGAACCACATTTCAGTTGCTTAAAGTTTTTCCTTCATTTCTGATGATATTGTCCAGCATTCACTGCCATATTGAAGAACTGACATCAAATAGCAATCCAGTACTCTCTTCTTTGTTTCTAGCGAAATTTTCCTGTCTCTTAATACTCTACTCAGCTTCTAAATTCGCCTTCGAATCTCTGTTTCGCACTTTCCGTCTCCTGTTAGAACATTTCCCAGATATTTGTTGATTATTGTACCTGCTTGATTTTACTATCCCCGATCTGTATTTGGCTTTTTGGGCTGCTCTTTTTGCTGATGACTATACATTCGGTTTTCTTCTAGTTTATTTTTTTGTCCTTTCTTGTTCCTCTCTTTAGCTACCTTCTGTAGGAGGTCTTGTTGTTCCCAGATAAATAAAACAATTATTTAGGAGAATTATTTGATTCGATCAGAAAAATTCTTAATTTATCATGTAGCGATATACATCAGCACCAGGCATGAATCCAAATCTCCCTGCATCACCGTCATCAACACCTACTGATTTTTCGAAGGTAATGCATATTAACAAAATGAAGGAAAATTGCATTTAGTTTAAATCACAGAGGGTCAGGCATGACTGCGGCACCCCCTGTCATCAACACCTGTTCATAGTTCACCAGCTGCTAGTGGATGTGTGGATGGTTTAACGGATAGCAATGAAAAAAGAGAATACAGAAACATGAGTTCGAATTCCGTTTGGGTTCATTATACTGGCTAAAGTGAAAATAACGGAGGGTAATGTATAAGTCTATTTTGCATCTGAGTGAATTTATTGCCTTGCTTGGTGTGAAATGAGGAAAAAGATCACTATATTGACATGTAAAAATCTATCTATCTATCTATCTATCTATATATATATATATATATATATATATATATATATATATATATATATAAACAAGTGTGTGTGGGTGTAAGCGTGTATGTTAGCATTAACAAATCTATCGAAATATCTTAGCATGTTTAAACCATCTTACTCTCTCTTACTCTCTCTCTCATTCTCTTTCTGTCTCGCACTCTCTCTCTCTCTCTCTATATATATATATCCTGGTTAAGATAGATTTAAACAAACAATAGAGGTAGATAGATAGATAGATAGATAGATAGATAGATAGATAGATAGATAGATATGGAAAGCGTGATAGATAGATAGATAGATAGATAGATAATGATCAGACTGAGATAGATAGATAGATAGATAGATAGATAGATAGATATATAGATAGATATGAAAAGCGTGAGAGATAGATAGATAGATAGATAATGAACAGACTTAGATAGATAGATAGATAGATAGCCTTAGATAGATAGATAGATAGATAGATAGATAGATAGATAGATATGAAAAGCGTGATAGATAGATAGACAGATAGATAGATAGATAGATAGATAGATAGATATGAAAAGCGCGATAGATAGATAGATAGATAGATAGATAGATAGATAGATAGATAGATAGATGATGAACATAGATAGATAGATAGATAGATTTAAACAATATATATATATTGAGGTGGATGATAGAAGTGAAATGGTAAAAGCCAAAAATTGCAAAGAAAAGATGAATTCTCAATGTGCCTAAGTAAAAAGAACGAACCTAACCGAAAATGGAACTCGCCACTCACCCTTTAATTATTACGAGTGTCTATCCATTAACCCACCGAAATATTTAGGTTTATAGTACCTGGCATTCCCTGGCGGTCACCCACCTAAGTATTTCACTTCTGTGATAGTAAGGGTAGGGATAGGAGGATATGCGTTGTGGTACAGCGGATATCGGCTCGGAACGAGAAACCGGGGAGCCGAGTTCGAATTCCAGTTGAATTCATTCTATTCACTTACGCGCAAATACCCTTGGGAAAGGTATTAATCCGACTCTTCCTTCCAGTTATGGGTTAAATAGCAGGACAGATTGGGTTCTATAGCCTTGGTCGGCAACCAGTCTAACGGAGAAAGCAATGGCCACCTACTGCAGGATAATCTTCTGCCCAGTCAGTCATGTCTCGAAAAAGACATGATCGCCCAAGCGTATATCGCGTATGGAACTTAACCGACTGACTGAATATAATAGTTGGAATCATGATTAAGGCTTCTACGGGACATAAAGTGGGGGGTCAGTTTATTACTTCATAACAATAGGAAACCGATCCCCCACTAATTACTACATAATAATATAATACATTTCTTTCCCCTCTAGCTATGAGTCAAATAACAGTACAGATTGGGTTCTATAGCCTTGGCCGGCAAACAGTCTACCGCAGAAATCAATGGCAACCTACTGCGGGATAATCTTCTGCCCAGTCAGTCATGTTTCTTTCGAGACATGATCGCCCAAGCGTGTTTCACGTATGGCACTTAACTTACTGACTGATAGTAAGGGGTCATTGTTTCAAATTGTTGTGGACATACCAGATGGCTCCTTACCAGAGAAGGAATTGAACTGAGATTAGTCTGCAAAATTAAAATATTAATCAAAGGCTGTTCTTATCTATCTCCTAATATTCATACATTTTTATCTATCTAAATATCTACTTCCTAGTTTCTATCTATCTATCTATCTATCTATCTATCTATCTATCTATCTATCTATCTAATCTATTCATAATCTATCTATCTATCTATCTATCTATCTATCTATCTATCTATCTAAGTCTGTTCATTATCTATCTATCTAATCTATTCTATCTATCTATCTATCTATCTATCTATCTATCTATCTATCTATCTCAGTCTGTTCATATCTATCTATCTATCTATCTATCTATCTATCTATCTATCTATCTCAGTCTGTTCATATCTATCTATCTATCTGGTTCAGTATCTATCTATCTATCTATCTATCTATCTATCTATCTATCTATCTATCTATTAGAGTCTGTTCATTATCTATCTATCTATCTATCTATCTATCTATCTATCTATCTATCTATAGATCTATTCAGATCTATTCTTATCTATCTATCTATCTATCTATCTATCTATCTATCTATCTAAGTCTGTTCATTATCTATCTATCTATCTATCTATCTATCTATCTATCTATCTATCTATCTCAGTCTGTTCATATCTATCTATCTATCTATCTATCTATCTATCTATCTATCTATCTATCTATCTCATCTCAGTCTGTTCATATTTATCTATCTATCTGGTTCAGTATCTATCTATCTATCTATCTATTCATCTATCTGTTCGATCTATCTTATCTATCTATCTATCTATCTATCTATCTATCTATCTATCTCAGTCTGTTCATATTTATCTATCTATCTGGTTCAGTATCTATCTATCTATCTATCTATCTATCTATCTATCTATCTATCTATCTATCTGTTCTTATTCTTATCTATCTATCTATCTATTTATCTATCTATCTATCTATCTATTAGAGTCTGTTCATTATCTATCTATCTATCTATCTATCTATCTATCTATCTATCTATCATTCTGTTCATATCTGTCTATCTTCGCTAATTTCCGTAACACTATATATGCTTAATATTTCATGTTTTCACTCTCGCTGGGTCATGTGTGACGTCACGAGCTTCCAGCGTCTTATATGCACGTTTTTTTTGTTGCTTGGAAATCTCCCATGTAAACAAAAATAGTCTGTCATTATCGTTTATCCGTGGTTATGATATATAATGTAATTTTACATCTTTGAAAATGGCTTATGTAAGCCGAAAGCTTAGATTGCATTATTGAAACATAAATTATGTATCAATATTGAAATTTCTTTTTCTTTATTTAATGGTAATGCTATTAAACTTATCAGAGAATATGAAAAAAATTGACATGAAATAAATAGACAACATTGTCTATATTATTTAATGAAACACGCATTAATATATATATATATATATATATATATATATATATGCTAAACATTATTTAATGAATCATGCATATCTAAACTTATTTATAACTGGAACTTGGTCTCTGTGTCTGTGTGTGTGTCTGTGTGTATGTGTGTCCGTTACCTATAGACTCCGAAACGGCTGAAACCGATTTTCTTGAAATTTTACACAGTTGTACTATAAGCGTCTGCGAGTGTTCTTAGCTAGGTTTTGTGTACAGGTATCCCCGATAAATATCAAAACTCGAAAATCGAAAAAATCGGGTTATAGAAGGAGTGGTCCGATTTTAATCAAATTTGATACACTCATAGACAAAGATATAAGAAATGATATTTAGCAGTTTCAAGGTTGCAGTACTTGCAATAGTGCAGAAAACCGATAATATATATATATATGTAAAAGGCAAGATGTTTGTGTGTGTGTCTGTTTATCTGCCTCTGTGTTTGTATTTTTTCAGCTTTTTCATTTTAGTTTTTACTTCGGGTTTGGCTCTAAGTAGGTATAATTGTAGTTCTTAGTCTCAGCCATGATACCATTTACTCAGAGGACTTATTTAGCCTTCAAAATTCAGTTTACGATGAAAAAACTTATTCGATATCGATACCAGGAAATCAAAATTTGACTTACATCCATTCATTTTTCTTTCAGTCTATGGTTTCGCTTTAACTGGAAACAACTTTTGTTATTTAGTCTTTCGTGTCAACGTCCAAAGATTCTGAGCTCCAGGACCATGGATTAGATTTAAAGCTTTCATTACACCCGAGCAACGCCGGGCTATACTGCTAGTGTATATATACTAGGTGCGATTGGTAAATTGTCGCAATTATTTTATTATTTCAAATATTCTTTAGGCTGAGTCTGAGCTCCAGAACCATGGATTAGTTTTAAAGCTTTCATTACACTCGAGCAACGCCGGGTTATACTGCTAGTTAAAGATATAGAATATTTTTTCTATCCTCATTATCTTAATTTCCTATCATTCCAATCGCACATCTTGCATTCCAATCGCACATCTCATTCATCATAAGTATTTTATCAGTCGATATTATAATCTTAAAACTTTTAAGGAGGGGAAATAAGGAGGTGAAATAACTGTTGACTCTAGACTTGAACAGGTTAAGGTTGTATCGATCGTGGAAATATTTTATTGGTTGTCTGTTCGAGTGAAATTTCTTGAAGATAAAATACGGAGGGAATGTTAGTGGTTTTCTATAATGTATGTGCGTTGTGGTACAGCGGATATCGGCTCGGAACGAGAAACCGGGGAGCCGAGTTCGAATTCCAGTTGAATCCATTGTATTCACTTACGCGCAAATACCCATGGGAAAGGTATTAATCCGTCTCTTCCTTCCAGTTATGGGTTAAATAGCAGGACAGACTGGGTTCTATAGCCTTGGTCGGCAACCAATTTACCGCAGAAAGCAATGGCAACCTACTGCGGGATAATCTTCTGCCCAGTCAGTCATGTCTCTTTCCAGACATGATCGCCCAAGCGTGTATCACGTATGGCACTTAACTGACTACCTGAAGTGGTATGGCTGGTCTTAGCTGTTGTGGTTAGACCTGATGCAACCAGGAAAACTTTTTTTCCAAACACTTTCAAATGTGATATGGGATTATATCATCATTCCCCACGTCATCGGCACAAAATGATGGTAAATGTTCACCGGAATGTTATCAAATACAGCACGAACGAACAAAAACAATTGCCGTTTGCGAGATATAATAACAGTTATTATTGACTCAGCTTCCTGGGCTGGACTGAAGCCACATAGCCCACTGATCATTCGATTGGTTTTTAACAAATTTAACACTTCCTATATTAGAATTCGACTCTAAGTAGATTATCGCAGTCGTATGTACGTTTGTGGCTTGAACACTAACAGGAAGAACTCGCCACCCAATCATGAATCAATGAGATAAGATTGATTATTTGTTGGACTGTGTATGTAGTCAGTATGAAAAGTAAGTAATCTTTAGTTCAGCTGTAATCAACAGGAAAAGAGAAATCGAGAATCTGTAATCGACTTCCAGTCAAGAAATAATAGGGTATACTTTGCTCTCTAACTATGCGTGTCATTAAAAAAAAAAAAAAAAAGACACGACAGTCAGTCAGTCAGTAATGTGCCATACACTTGGACGATCATGACTCGAAAGAGACGTGACTAACTGACTGGACAGAAGATTATCCCGCAGTAGGTTGCCATTGCTTTCTGCGGTAGACTGGTTGCCAGCCAAGGCTATAGAACCCAATCTCTCATGTTATTTGACTCATAGTTGAGGGGAAAGAAATGTATTATATTATTATGTAATAATTAGTGGGGGATCAATTTCCTATTGTTATGAAGTAATAAACTGATCCCCAAATTTATAACCAGTAGAAGCCTTAATCATTATTCCAAATATTATATTCAGTCAGTAAGTTAAGTGCCATACGCGAAACACACTTGAGCGATCATGTCTCTTTCGAGACATGACTGACTGGGCAGAAGATTATCCCGCAGTAGGTTGCCATTGCTTTCTGAGGTAGACTGGTTGCCGACAAAGACTATAGAACCCAATCTGTCCTGTTATTTAACCCATAACTGGAGGGAAGAGACGGATTAATACCTTTCCCAAAGGTATTTGCGCATAAGTGAAAGCAATTAATTCAGCTGGAATTCGAACTCGGCTACCCGATCTCTCGTTCCGAGCCGATATCCACTGCGCCACTACTTAAAATCGTGGACAAAACAACTGGAATCATTTCACTAGATTTCATCTGAATAATTGACAATTCGAAAAAAGTTAGAAAAAAAATGGATGTTGTTAATCGCATACATTGTAATTAAAAAAAATAAAAAATAAAAATAAAAATAAAAATATGCCACGGCCAAAGATTTTAGCAAGCTAAGGAAAATTGGTTAAACACTTTTTGTAGCAGAAATGGAAATCAACACCAACACAGTCAAGCACCAAATGAAAATAAATATCAAAATAGAATAAAATAATATAATTAAATATAATTAAATAATAAAATATAATTAAAAATAAATAATGAGTTTATCCTTCCGCTTAATAATTGAATTCAATGAATATTTTTTCTTTTAATTTGTCAACCAACTGTTTTTCTCTCCGCTAAAACTAATTATAAAAAATATGCTTCGTAATACACTTGAAAGCTATATAAGCAAAGTTTTTAGACAAAGGAACCGGGAATGATAGACAAAAACCAACAAAGAGAAAGAGTTTCAGGACGCACTCGACTTTAAAAAAAATCGCTTACTCATTCATCTGTCTTGCTCATCAAGCTACGTGACACTTACACTTTCTACCTAATTCTTTTCTTTTTGCACCTGCTTTCTCCCACAGACAGGCTAAGAAAACAGATCATATGTAATGATCATTTCGATAGCAACCATTATTTTTAAACATGTCTCGTTGAATTTAACAGACATGACAATTTTTCTGTTCTCAAGATCTTAACTTTATTCCACCTCCTCTTGCATTCTGATCACGTATCCTATTCATCATAAACATTTTAGCAGTTGCCATTTATATTACAAAACGTTCAGTTAAATTGTCAGTTGTTACATAGCATCCTTATCATCTTGACCTTCCACGTCTTACCGCTTCCTCTTGAGATTTATACTAAAATCTTAAGATCTTCAATTGGAGTAGATAGACTAAACTATCGCCGGTTGATACTCCACCCACGTCTATTGAACGGGTGAAGAGGCCAATCCCTTGTTTCCTGTTTAGGATGTGGTTTCGGGCTTTCTCTTTTAGGGGCTTTTACTCATTTCCATTCTTTTACTCTTTTTTTTTCAATTGGAGTAGATAGACTAAACGATCGCCCGGTTCAAACTCCACCCACGTCTACTGAACGGGTGAAGAGGCTCATCGCTTGTTTCCTGTTTAGGATGTGGTTTCGGGCTTTCTCTTTTCCAAGCTTTTACTCATTTCCATTCTTTTCCTCTTTTTTTTCAATTGGAGTAGATAGACTAAACGATCGCCCGGTTCAAACTCCACCCACGTCTACTGAACGGGTGAAGAGGCCCATCGCTTGTTTCCTGTTTAGGATGTGGTTTCCGGCTTTCTCTTTTCCAATCTTTTACTCATTTCCATTCTTTTCCTCTTTTTTTTCAATTGGAGTACATAGAATAAACTATCGCCCGGTTCACACTCCACCCACGTCTACTGAAAGGGTTAAGAGGCTCAATCATTGTTTCACGTTTAGGATGTGGTTTCCGGCTTTCTCTTTTCCAATCTTTTACTCATTTCCATTCATTTCCTCTTTTTTTGCTTTTTTTTTCAATTGGATTCGATAGACTAAACTATCGCCCGGTTCACACTCCACCCACGTCTATTGAACGGGTGAAGAGGCTCATCCCTTGTTTCCTGTTTAGGATGTGGTTTCCGGCTTTCTCTTTTCCAATCTTTTACTCATTTCCATTTTTTTTCCTCTTTTTTTTTCAGTTCGAGTAGATACACTAAACTATCACAAGGTTCACACTCCACCCACGTCTATTGAACGGGTGAAGAGGCTCATCCCTTGTTTCCTGTTTAGGATGTGGTTTCCGGCTTTCTCTTTTCCAATCTTTTACTCATTTTCATTCTTTTCCTCTTTTTTTTTTCAATTGGAGTAGCTAGACTAAACTATCGCCCGGTTCACACTCCACCCACGTCTATTGAACGAGTGAAGAGGCCAATCCCTTGTTTCCTGTTTAGGATGTGGTTTCCGGCTTTCTCTTTTCCAATATCTTACTCATTTTCATTGTTTTCCTCTTTTTTTTTCAATTGGAGTAGACAGACTAAACTATCGCCCGGTTCACACTCCACCCACGTCTACTGAAAGGGTGGAGAGGCTAATCCATTGTTTCCCGTTTAGGATGTGGTTTCCGGCTTTCTCTTTTCCAATCTTTTACTCATTTCCATTCATTTCCTCTTTTTTTGCTTTTTTTTTCAATTGGAGTCGATAGACTAAACTATCGCCCGGTTCACACTCCACCCACGTCTATTGAACGGGTGAAGAGGCTCATCCCTTGTTTCCTGTTTAGGATGTGGTTTCCAGCTTTCTCTTTTCCAATCTTTTGCTCATTTCCATTCTTTTCCTCTTTTTTTTTAATTGGAGTAGATAGAATAAACTATTGCCCGGTTCACACTCTACCCACGTCTATTGAACGGGTGAAGAGGCTCATTCCTTGTTTCCTGTTTAGCATGTGGTTTTCGGTTTTCTCTTTTCCAATCTTTTCACTCTGACGTAGCCCCCTGCACATCATTGGCGTTACGGCCTTGCTCGGGGTGATATGATTAAAAAAAACATCGAGATTGGATTTTTATCTCTCCTCCTTATCCTCGTAATCTCCAGCTTTTTCCTCCTCATTTTGCATTATCTACGTTCTGAAGGGGCACAGCAAGAAGAAGAAGAAGAAGAAGAAGGAGTAATTATATGGTGGAACAAGATCTAGGAGAAATAATAAAAAGACAAAATCTATTAAGAACTACAAAGGACAGGAAATCGTGGAGAGCCATAATCGTCTACGTTCTGATGGGACACAGCACAAAGAAAAAGAAGAAGAATGAGCTGGAGTAATTGGATGGTTGAACAATGTTTAGGGGAAATATTAGAAAGGTAATATTTATTAAGAGCTACAACTGGCAAGAAATAGTAGAGAGCCATGATCGTCTACTTCCTGAAGGGACACGGCACAAAGAAGAAGAAGAAGATGAAGAAGAAGAATGAGCTTGAGTAATTGGATGGTGGAACAAGATTTAGGAGAAAAAACAAATAGACAAAATTTATTAAGAGCTACGAAGAAGAAGAAGAAATAGTGGAGAGTCATGATCACTTAGTTCCAGAAGGTACACGGGACGACGAAGTAGAAGAATTAGAGAAAGAAGAAAAATGAAGTTGTGTAAATGGATGGCAGAACAAAGTTAAATAACAAAAAAAAAAATAAAATTATTATTAGGTTGTCCCAAAAGTTCGTAAACACTTGCAAAAAATTGAAATTTTACTCGCAAAAACAACAAAAATTATTGCTCAAAATAAAGACCATCATTTTCCAAGACTTTCTGCTATCGATCTGCTTACGGATTTGGTCAAAGTACCATTTAGCTGGCTTCGAATCTAAGAATTCTTGACACGCTTCCTCGACTTTCTCAAACGAGTCGAATCGGTGGCCCTTCAGAAAGTGTTGCATTGAACGGAAAAGGCCGTAATCTGATGGAGCACAGTCAGGACTGTAGGCTGGATGTGGCAGAACCTCAACGCCGTCCATCTCTTCAAACTTGTCTTTGGTCTTCCTGGCGGTGTGTGGCTTGGCATTGTCCTGCTGCATCAGAGCACATTTTCGGTTGATCAGAGCCGGGTACTTTTGCTTCAACCTTTTGTAGACCCGCTCAAGTTGCTGACAGTAAAGTTCGGCACTGATGGTACGACTATTCGGAACCAACTCAAAATGCACGATTCCTTCAAAGTTCCACCAAACGCACAACATGACTTTCTTGCCGAATCGATCTTGTTTTGGAACCGAGGGTGTCTCTTGCCCTTTCTGAACCCATCGCTTGTCTCGATTGCGCTGGACCAGATAAACGCATTTCGCGAGTGTTTAAGAACTTTTGGGACAACCGAATATAATGAAACTGAAGCATCAGAATCATTTTAACAGTTAGCATTTACAATACAATCGTATCCAGATAATATTCAATTCCTACACTTACATTCAAAACACGCAACTCATTGAACAACCCTCTACTTTGAGTTGCTCTTTAAACGTGTATTGATTGATTCTCGATGAACTTCAAGTAAGAGGCCATTACAAAGAATCTCCTCTTATTAAGTTTCCGAGCAATTTTGAGAAGATCACTTGTGAATTCATTTTTGGAACGAAGCGAAATGTGAAATGCGATAAACAAAAAAAAATAACGAACATCTGGTTTGTACGCATGCGCTCTGGAAATTAATCAGAGAATATATATATATATATATATATATATATTAATCATATCACCCCGAGCAAGGCGGTAAGGCCACTGGTGAGCAGGGGGCTACGTAAGAGTGAATAGATTGGAAAAGAGAAAGCCAGAAACCACGTCCTAAACAGGGAACAATGGATGCGCCTCTACACCTGTTCAATAAACGTGGGTGGAGTGTGAACCGGGCGATAGTTCAGTCTATCTACTCCAATTGAAAAAAAAACGAAAAGAAAAGAGTGAAAAGATTGGAAAAGAGAAAGCCGGAAACCACGTCCTAAACAGGGAACAAGGGATGAGCCTCTTCACCTGTTCAATAGACGTGGGTGGAGTGTGAACCGGGGGGCGATAGTTTAGTCTATCTACTCCAATTGAAAAAAAAAACAAAAAGTAAAGAATGAAATGATTGGAAAAGAGAAATCCGGAAACCACATCCTAAACAAGGAACAAGGGATGAGCCTCTTCACCTGTTCAATAGACGTGGGTGGAGTGTGAACCGGGTGATAGTTCAGTCTGTCTACTCCAATATATACATTACAAATGTGCTTTTGTTGCAGTGTCGGATTCTTAAAGACATGACAATAGAAATGGAATCCAAGGCAGCAAAAGGTCAGGAGGAATGGATAAAAGAAAATGGCACAAAACGTCCAGGCAGGAAAAGCAGGTAGAAAAGAAGGAAATCAATTAGAAGATGGGACAGATGGAACGGAATAATGCAAACGAACAACGAAGATACCTGAATGAAGAGTACAAAAGAAAGAAACGAAACAGGACGGTGATAGGTGAAGGAAAGAAACAATAATTGGATGAAAAAAAAAAGAAAAAGAAAACAAGAAAGAAGAAAAAGAAAGAAGGAAAAAAGAAAGAAAAATGAAAGAAAGAAAACGATAAGAGAAAGAGCGTAAAAGTATGATGTGTGAAGCAAAGAAAGAATAAGTGGATGGAAAAATGAAACAAGAAAGAATAAAAAAAGAAAGAAAGAAAGAAAAAGAAAGAAAGAAAGAAAGAAAAAAGAAAGAAAGAAAATGACAAGAGAAGGAATTTAAAAGTATCATAAGTGAAGGAAAGAAAGAATAAGTAGATGGAATAAAGAAAAGAAGAAAGAAGAAAAAGAAAGATAGAAAAAATAAAGAAAAACAACAAGAGAATGAGCGTAAAAGTACGATGAGTGAAGGAAAGAATGAATACGTGGAAAGAAAGAGAGAAAAAGAAAGAAAAAAGAAAGAAAGGAAGAAAGAAAAAAGAAGTAAATAAATAAAGAAAGAAAATGACTCGAGAAGGAACGTAAAAGCATGATGAATGAAGAAAATAAAGAATAAGTAGATAGAAAAATGAAAAAACAAAGAATAAAAAGGAAAGGAAGAAAGAAAAAGAATAAGAAAGAATGAAAATGACAAGAGAAGGAATGTAAAGGTACGATGAGTGAAAGAAAGAATGAATAAGTGAATGGAAAAAAGAAACAAAATAAGAATAAAAAAGAAAGAAAGAAAAAAAGAATGAAAGAAATAAAGAAAGGAAGGAAGAAAGACAAAAGAAACAAAGAAAGAAAGAAAGAAAATCACAAGAGAAGGAACGTAAAAGTACGATGAGTGAAATAAATAAATAAAAAGTGAATGGAAGAAAAAACAAGAAAGAAAGAAAGAAAGAAAGAAAGAAAGAAAGAAAGCAAACGACAAGAGAAAGAGCGTAAAAGTACGATGAGTAAAAAAAAAGAAAAAATGTAAGGATGGAAAAAAACAAGAAAGAATAAAATAAAATAACAGATAGAATTCAATAAAGAAGCAGAAAGTAGTTAAGGAATGAAAAGTTAGAAAGAAAGAAAGAAAGAAAGAAAGAAAGAAAGAGCAGTTAAAATTAATAACTAACAAGAGGAAAGGAAATGATTGGTGAAGAAAAGATAAAAACTGGCACAAGAATGAAAGAAAGAATAAAAGAAAGAAAGAAAGGAAGGAAGGAAGAATAAAATAAAGAAAGAAAGAAAGAAAGAAAGAGTAGTTAAAATTAATAACAAGAGGAAAGGAAATGATTGGTGAAGAAAAGATAAAAACTGGCACAAGGAAGAAAGAAAGAATAAAAGAAAGAAAGAAAGAAAGAAAGAAAGAAAGAAAAAAGAAAAAATAAAAGAAAGAAAGAAAGAATAAAAGAAAGAAAGAAAGAAAGAAATAAAGGAAGAGAAAAAGAAAGAGTAGTTAAAATTAATAACTAACAAGAGGAAAGGAAATGATTGGTGAAGAAAAGATAAAAACTGGCATAAGAAAGAAAGAAAAAATAAAAGAAAGAAAGAAAGAAAGGAAGAATAAAAGAAAGAAAGAAAGAAAGAAAGAATAAAAGAAAGAAAGAAAGAAAGAAAGAAAGAAAGAAAGAAAAGTAGTTAAAATTAATAACTAACAAGAGGAAAGGAAATGATTGGTGAAGAAAAGATAAAAACTGGCACAAGGAAGAAAGAAAGAATAAAAGAAAGAAAGAAAGAAAGAAAAAATAAAAGAAAGAAAGAAAGAATAAAAGAAAGAAAGAAAGAAATAAAGGAAGAGAGAAAGAAAGAGTAGTTAAAATTAATAACTAACAAGAGGAAAGGAAATGATTGGTGAAGAAAAGATAAAAACTGGCACAAGGAAGAAAGAAAGAATAAAAGAAAGAAAGAAAGAAAGAAAGAAAAATAAAAGAAAGAAAGAAAGAATAAAAGAAAGAAAGAAAGAAATAAAGGAAGAGAGAAAGAAAGAGTAGTTAAAATTAATAACTAACAAGAGGAAAGGAAATGATTAGTAAAGAAAAGATAAAACTGTAAAAAAATAAAAGAAAGAAAGAAAGAAAGGAAGAATAAAAGAAAGAAAGAAAGAAAGAAAGAAAGGAAGAATAAAAGAAAGAAAGAAAGAAAGAAAGAAAGAGTAGTTAAAATTAATAACTAACAAGAGGAAAGGGAATGATTGGTGAAGAAAAGATAAAAACTGGCACAAGGAAGAAAGAAAGAATAAAAGAAAGAAAGAAAGAAAGAAAGAAAGAAAGAATAAAAGAAAGAAAGAATGAATTAAAAATGCACGAGAAAGAATAAAAAATATATGAAAGTTAAGTATGATAAAATAACTTTCCACACTGAATGAAAAACGAAAGAAAGCATCGAAATACTGAACGATAAAGAATTGTGATGAGTGAAGGAATGAAATCAACAAAGAAAGAAAAAATAAGAGTAAAAAAAAGAGAACAGGACGTGTAAAAAAGTATCTTAGCAGTAAGAAAAAGAAAAAGGAAAGAAAATAGAGAAAGAAAATAAATGCAATAAAGGAAGAAAACGAAGAAAAATACAAAGAATGACAATATATATTGCCTAAAAAAAAGAAAGGCAAGATGTTGAAAGAAAGAAAGTAAAAAGAACGAAAATGGAAAATTGAAAGAGTAAAAATGAAAAATAAGGATCGTGAAAGAAAAGAAAGAAAAGAAAGAAAGAAAGAAGAAAGGACAGAAAGAAAGAAAGAAAGAAAGAAAGAAAGAAAGAAAAAAGAAAGAAAGAAAAAGAAAGAAAGAAAAAGGAAAGAAAGGAAAGAAAGAAGGAAAGAAATTAAGAAAAAAGAAAGAAAAAAGAAAGAAAGAAAAAAGAAAAAGCAAAGAAAGAAAGAAAGAAAGAAGGCGAGAAAGAAAAAGAAAGAAAGGAAAGAAAGAAAGAAAGAAAGAAGGCGAGAAAGAAAAAGAAAGAAAGGAAAGAAAGAAAGAAAGAAAGCAAGACAGAAAGGAAGAAAGAGAAAAAGAAAGGAAAGAAAAAAGAAAAGAAGGCGAGAAAGAAAGAAAATAAAAAGAAAGAAAAGAAAAAGATATGAAAGAAGGAACGAAAGAAAAAAGAAAGGAAAAAAGAAGAGAAAGAAAGAAAGAAAGAAAAGATAAGCGAAGAGAGGGGGAAAAAATTCATTTCTTCCTGGCGGTTAAAATATCGACCGACTGAAATTTTCGTTGGATGAATAGGAAGCTGAGAATTTTCCGAATGACACCAACGGGGTCACGTCCTAGTTTCCTCCATTTCTATTTTCCTTATTTCGTTCTTTCCACTTATATTGGAGAGACTTTGGTCCGTAATTTCTTCTTCTTCTTCTTCTTCTTCTTCTTCTTCTTCTTCTTCTTCTTCTTCTATGTACTATGTCTTTCTACAACATCTTATTCTTTGTAGCACCTAAAAATGTTTATCTTTCTGTAAATTCCTCTCACTCTCCATGCTGTCATCCATTTGCAAGGAGTTGGTAGGTGATTTACGAACGCCTTTTCTCTGTTATTCTTCCTTCCAGTATGTTCTGTGGGTTCCAAAATTTCCAAGCCTTCTTTTTTGTTTTTAAATCCTATCACCCCAAGCAAGGCGAAAACGTCACTGATGCGCAGGGGGCTAACGTAAGAGTGAAAAGACTGGAAAAGAGAAAAACCGGAAACCACATGCTAAACAGGAAACAAGGGATGAGCCTCTTGACCTGTTCAATAGACGTGGGTGGAGTGTGAACCGGGCGATAGTTTAGTCTATCTACTCCAATTGAAAAAAAATAAAAATAAAAAAAAAAGTGAAAAGATTGGAAAAGAGAAAAACCGGAAACCACTTCGCCTAATATATTTATTTCAACCGTCTCTTTCCAATTCTATGAGATGATGTTTCGATTCTCCTTACAATTTTTACGTTGCATAGAGGCACTGTAGATAGTATTCTCGGTATCCTTCATCAGGAGTTGTTTTTCTATATTTGTTCAGTGCTACACTTGCGGACATAAATTTCTCGTTTTATTCTGAAATTGCCATGATGCTTCTTTTTGTGTTTTGCTTTAAATCATTTCACATCAAGCAAGGAGATAATGCGACTAAGACGCAAGGTGCTACTAGGAGGGATGGAGAATGATAAAAATGATGGGGAGGAAACAAAGAACCCAATAATAAAAAGAAAACGAAGGATGAAACGATGTTTCTGTTCAAAGGACCGGGGAAGTGTGTGAATCGGACAACAGCCAACCCTATCAACACCTATTAGCAAATATGGTCGTGTGATTCATGATTGACTTCACATACACTGACTGTTCCTCATAGGAAACATAGTCTAACTTGCTATTTAACTCACAACTGGGGAAATTAGGCTGAACTTGAACTTGGCGCAGCAAACACACTTCATTTGCCGACTTTCGATATACTACTCCCATATCTCTCATTCTTTAATATGGTCATATTTTTTTAGGCAAATTTTCGTTTTAATTCCCGTCGCTTTTCCCCTTCAAACCTATCCAAAACAGCATTATTTCCGTGCAAATGTATATGCCGAACTCAAATCAAGTGTTAGTTATTGGAGAAACTTACCTTTTTTTATCTAAATGTCCATAAAATAACGAAATATATCTTGCACTTTTTCTCTCCCGTAACTCTCACGAAGTCATGTAATTAACTGCAGAATGACGTACTGCGCATGTGATCGAATTTTTGCACATTTTTTGTCCATTTTTCTTCATTTACTGATACTTCCGGCGATGTACTTCCGGGAATTAAAGTAATGCGCTATTGTATTTCTACGCTTATTACTCTCACAACAGGAAGTACATCGCCGGAAGTTTTAATAAAGGAAGAAATTCGACCAAAATTCGACAGAAAATTGCTGCCTACGTAGAACGTCATTCTGCAGTTAATTACATGACTTCGTGAGAGTTACGGGAGAGAAAGATTGCGAGATATAGTTCGTTTTTTTATGGACTTTCAAAGCAATGCTATTTTGGATAAATTTGAAGTGGAAAAACCGTCGGTACCTAAAACGAAAATTTACCTTTTTTTTAAAAAAAGATATACATTTAATATACTGGCAGCAAACCGCTTGTATATGAACAGGTAACGAATTCAGCAGATATACAAAGATAGAAAGGGGCGTAAGACAAGGATGTGTCTATTCACCGGATCTATTTAACTTGTACGGCGAGACTATTCTGAGGACCCAAGATATTAGGTCAAGATTTGTCATCCGAGGCCACAATTTGAACAACAGAAGGTACGCAGATGATACTATGCTGATAGCAGACACGGAAAAGAAACTACAAAAACTTCTATAGAAGGTAGCTGAAGAGAGTGACAAGAAGGGACCTCAAATAAACTGCACGAAAACCCGAATGCATGGTCATCAGCAAAATGCCAAATACAGGTGGGGGATACTAAAATCAAACAGGTACAAAAATTCAAATACCTGGGAAGTGTTCTAACAGAAGAGGGAAAGTGCGAAACAGAGACCGAAAAGTGAATTGGCATGGCAAAGGTTGCGTTCCAGAAGTTAAGTAGAGTATTAAGAGACAGGAAAATTTCGTTAGAAGCGGAGAAAAGAGTACTAGGTGTCTTTGTGATGTCAGTTCTTTAATATGGCAGTGAATGCTGGCCCATATTATCAAAGATGATGGAAAAAAAGCATTTGAAATGTTGTTCTACAGAAGGATGCTGCGGATACAATGGTTTGAGCATGTGAAAAAAGATGAGGTTTTGGAAAGGATGGAAACGAAAAAGAAATTAATATTAAGCATCAGGAAGAGACAGCTGAAGTTCCTCGGACATGCAATGAGGAAGGAGGGCTTAGGGAACTTGATATGAACAGGCCAGATAGAGTTGGAAAAGAGACAGGGCAAAACAGTTGATAAAATATTTGAAGGGCCTGATCAGGTCGAAGACAGAACAAGGGTTGTGTGATGTAACAGGAGAAAGCGTACTAAGAGCCACCAGTGATAGGGAGAAGTGGAGGGCCATGATCGCCTCCGTCCTGGAAGGACAGGACACATGGAAAAGAAGAAGATACCGTCAATATTTTTTATAATGATAATTAGATTATCAATAAATGTATTGTCAGTGGTCAGAAATTAAAACAGGAATTACAAATAAAATAGTGTATGAATAGCTGCTTCATATACACATATATAACATGTATTACGTATATATATATATATATATATATATATATATATATATATATACTTTGAAAAACAGTAGCTACTATGGTATCTACGCATCGTTCATTCAGCAATGAATTAGAACACTCTCAGCTATTAGGCGTGTATAATAATAATATACACGCTAAAAAGTCTACCTCCTTCTACCGAGCGCCCGTAGCTCAGGGGCAGAATCGCCAACTGACGCCAATTCGCTCGAGTTTCAATCCTGGGTAAAAAGCAATCGGCTGTCTAACCGTATTGATAAGCTGTGATACAGCGAAACAGATCTGTCTGCGGATGACTATATATATATATATATATATATATATATATATATATATACATACACAAGTATAGGGTACGTATGGATGGAATAATATTCCGTATCCAAAGAAACACTATTCCTAAAAAAGTGCTCAATACAAAGTAGAGCTAATACTATTTATTCAAAAATTATAAAATAGATATGTTATAATATCACTACAAAGTAGCTATTTTGTTTCGACACTTATTTTTAAGTCTGCTCACATATTCTTCAAATTAGAAGTTGGTTTATTTTGATTGGTCCACATTGTACATACAACAATGCCTCCCTGATTAAAGGGGTTTGCTTGTTTTTAATTTTTTAAAACTCTTCAGCTTGAAATGAACATCATCACTTGGTAAGACACAAGAAGTGTCGAAACAAAATAGTCACTATTGTAGTGGTATTATGACATATTCATGTTATAATTTCTGAATATATATATATATATATATATATATATATATATATATATATATATATATATATTAGTCATCCACATACAAGCCTATTGTCATCCGCAGACAGATTTGTTTCGCGGATATTACAGCTCATCAGTACGGTTAGACATCCGATTGCTTTTTAACCCAGGATTGAAACCCGACCGAATTGGAGTCAGTCGGCGTTTCTACCTCTGGGTTGTGGGCGATCGGTGGAAGAAGGCAGACATTTTAGCGCATATATTATCATTATACGGGCCCAACACACACACACACACACACGCACACACACACACACACACACACACACACACACACAAACTTATTACAATATTCCTTTCGAACCCCCCCCCCGAGTATATACACGGAAGGAAAAATGATTGTAAAAAAAGAAAGGGCTAAATACGTGAACATCAGTCGAAACAGATCTGTCTGCGTATGACTATATATATATATATATAAACAAACACATTTTAAAGATGTACACTTGTAGGTCGCATACATTGACACCCACACACACAGATACATACGCATGGTCACGCGGCGTCTACGTGACAGTCGTAGTTCCCGCCAAAAACGAAGCCTTTAAAAACCGGAAACAGCACGTGATACAGCAGTTAGGATTTCGTCCCGGGGCGAGGGCAGACAAGAACAGACATGCCTCCCTAACTCATACAAACACACGCGCACTAATTGCGGGTAGCAGTTAGTGGCGCATATATTTTTTATTCTCTTAATTTTCTTCTCTGACATTAACTTTCATTGAAACCGGACTCTACAACTTCTTATGCATGCTTTCTCAACCCTATGTAACCTTTTTCAATATATTGTTTTTCCGTTTACTTTCGCCTTCTTGTTCATTCATAAATCTTGCTTCAAACCTTAACGAATGTTACGTCGAGTCGACCGTTAAAATATAAATTAGTAAGTGGACGGCCTATCATCCACTACACACTCATCCAAAGCAATTCTTGAACAAAGAATTAATTGGTAAACAAAACTCGCTGAGAAACATCCTATATAATATATATTTTTCTTTAAGAAATCTGGTTCAAGGCCAGAATTCTGAGTTATCTAATTAGTACCGAACTCACTATAATAATAATAATTGTTAATAAGATGTGCTTGATATCCGTTTTTCCGTTCTGAGACGCCCTAAATAGAGTAATATTATATATAAATATATATATATATATATGTGTGTGTGTGTGTGTGTGTGTGTGTGTGTGTGTGTGTGTTAGTACTCAAAACATGTGTGTGGATAATATATCCACTTGTTGGTTTAAATGTAACATGCTTCGCATTCCATAGCTAGTATACTTGTGTGGGAGTATGCACCCGCACTGGCATATGGGATGTAAATGCCTACCCCGAATACACCCGGGAGAGCAGACATAAACACAATCAGAGGCAACAAAAGAAAAGGATGACTAAAAAGACAGATATGAAAAGGCGGAAATAAATCTATGCTCTGTTTTAGATTTTACAAACATGTGAATGTATTGATTGGCGGTAAGGCAAAAAACAATATCGCCGATTGGCAGATACAGAAAAAGTATAAATAAAAAATAACTAGCTAGCTAAGTAGCCATTTGATATATATTTTAGCTAGCTAGCTAACTAGATAGATAGATAGATAGATAGATAGATAGATAGATAGATAGATCTGAGCAGACATAGATAGATAGATAGATAGATAGATAGATAGATAGATAGATAGATAGATAGTAAATTAAAAGTTATATATATATATATATATATATATTATCATTAATTATTGCTTTAGAACATCTACAAAGTACAAAGTACTACAAAATTGAACATTTCGAAATTGAAAGAAAAAATTCTCATCATAATTAATAGTAAATAATCATTGGTCTATTTTATATTGAGCACTGTTTTAAATTAAATTTAAAATGAATATTGCAATTATTTTCTTCGTTTCTTATCCATATATATATATATATATATATTGTACCTAAAATGACGCGAAGACAAAAAACAGCTGACATCTCATTTAAACAGATATACTTAACAAAATTGCACAAAAATCTATTGCAATACGAAAGAGTAAATCTATTCAATAAAATCAACACTGGATTCAACCACAGCCTCCAGAAGACTTCGGAATCACCTGAGCCTCTTCCGGATAGTCTACTTGTTTAAGTTGGTTAATACTTGCCTTCAGTTCTTGTTTGGTATTACAAGCTGTTTTATTGGTTCAGCTGCGTGGCGCATAAAAATCCAGGAGGTTGCAGTCTGGGGGGTTAGGTGTATGAGAGCCATGAATTGATTCTCCATGTATGGCATAGTGCAGAGTCGTGTTGCCAGACAGGTGACCTTCTAGCAACCACCCTCTTGACCCGAGCAGAACTAACTCATAAAGGCCAATGATGTAGGCCTTTGTGGGAAAATGAATGGAGGCCTAACGTCATCTTCAATAATAATCAGCGGAAACACGTTCGTAGTAACTGTTAAACTCATCCAACTCTTTCCGAATCGTCTGCACTATTTTCCGATTAATACCTAAGCAATCTGAAATGTTCGGATTGGGGATTTAGGTAAGAAAACCTCGCATTACAACATGGCGCCTCCGGACTGAATTGTGTCATCTTTCTCTTTTTCTTAAAGTCGGTTCCCAACTGACCCAGCTATTCTGTGCATGCGCGAAATTAAAAATATAAATGTTGACGATTTCCCCATCGTAATCTGTCTTGATAGATAGATAGATAGATAGATAGATAGATAGATAGATAGATAGATAGATAGATCTGTGCAGACATAGATAGATAGATAGATAGGTAGATAGATAGATAGATAGATCTGTGCAGACATAGATAGATAGATAGATAGATAGATAGATAGATAGATAGATAGATCTGTGCAGACATAGATAGATAGATAGATAGATAGATAGATAGATAGATAGATAGATAGATAGATAGACAGACATATAATAGATAGATAGATAGATAGATAGATAGATAGATAGATAGATAGTAGATCTGTGCAGACATAGATAGATAGATAGATAGATAGATAGATAGATATGAACGGACTAAGATAGATAGATAGATCTGTGCAGACATAGATAGATAGATAGATAGATAGATAGATAGATAGATAGATAGATAGATATGATAGAACGGACTAAGATAGATAGATCTGTGCAGACATAGATAGATAGATAGATAGATAGATAGATAGATAGATAGATAGATAGATAGATAGATAGATCTGTGCAGACATAGATAGATAGATAGATAGATAGATAGATAGATAGATATAGATAGATAGATAGATAGATAATGTCATAATTGGTTCGTTATATAGATAGATAAACCGATAACTTGAAAAGCGGAGGCAAAAGAGAAAGAACGTGTGAGCGTCTATTCGATTTTAGGAATCAGATAAAGAACAATAGATACAATTCCACCCACGCTATGACACAAATAAACAAACACGTCATACAAATTGATTTGCTTTAAACTAATGGGATGCAATGAAGCGTATTTATGTCGGTGTACAGAATAGTGTAAAATACATATGCGACGACAAAATGCTGTGAGAAGACGGAATTCATCGAACCATGTACAAATTCCAACTCAGCTTCTTCAAATTCTTCTTCTTCTATGTGCCCTGTCCTTTCAGGACGTATGTGATCATAGCTTGCCACATCTCCCTGTCCCTGGTGGCTCTTAGCACGGTTACACTGTTATACCACCCAAACCCTGCTCTGCCATTCACTAGCTCAAGCTCACATATCTAGAATATAAATGTGTAGAAACTAACATGGCCACAAAATGAGGGGTTAGTTTTTATATTGTATATAATATAGAATTGATCCCCCCATTTTATAACCACATTATAACTTCTTATAAACAGTTGACATATATATTCTTTTTTTATGTGCCATGTCCTTTCAGGACGTAGGGGATAATGGCTTGCCACATCTCCCTGTCCCTGGCGGCTCTTAGCACGGTTACACTGTTATACCACCCAAACCCTGCTCTGCCATTCACTAGCTCAAGCCCACATATCTAGAATATAAATGTGTAGAAACTAACATGGCCACAAAATGAGGGGTCAGTTTTTATATTGTATATAATATAGAATTGATCCCCCATTTTATAACCACATTATAACTTCTTATAAACTGTTGACATATATATTCTTCTTTGATGTGCCATGTCCTTTCAGGACGCAGGGGATAATGGCTTGCCACATCTCCCTGTCCCTGGTGGCTCTTAGCACGGTTACACTGTTATACCACCCAAACCCTGCTCTGCCATTCACTAGCTCAATCCCACATATCTAGAATATAAATGTATAGAAACTAACATGGCCACAAAATGAAGGATCATTTTTTATATTGTATTTAATATAAAATTGATCCCCCATTTTATAGCCACATTATAACTTCTTATAAACTGTTGACATATATATTCTTCTTTTATGTGCCATGTCCTTTCAGGACGTAGGGGATAATGGCTTTCCACATCTCCCTATCCCTGGTGGCTCTTAGCGCGCTTTCTCCTGTTGCACTATGCAACCCTCGTTCTGTCATCCACCTGATTAGGCCCTTCAAATATGCTATCCACTGCTTTCCTTTGTCTCTTTTTCCCTCTATCTGACCTGTTAGTAACAGGTTCTCCAAGCCCTCCTTCCTCATTGCATGTCCCAGGAACTTTAGTTTTCTCTTCCTGATGCTCAGTATGGATTTCCTTTTTGTCTCCATCTTTTCCAAAACCTCGTCATTGCTCACATTCTCGGTCCATGATATCCGCAGCATCCTTCTGTAGAACCACATTTCAGCTGCTTCAAGTTTTTCCTTTATCTTCGAAGATATTTTCCAACATTCACTGCCATATTGAAGAACCGACATCAAATAGCAATCCAGTCCTTTCCTCTTTGTTTCTAGTGAAATTATCCTGTTTGTTAATACTTTACTTAACTTCTAGTATGCCTCTTTCGCCATGCCTATTCGCTTTCGGATCGCAGTGTCGCACTTTCTGTCTTCTGTTGGAACTCTTCCTAGGTATTTAAATTTCTGTACCTGCTTGATTTTAGAGTCCCTCACCTGTAATTTGGCATTTTAAAAAACTTATAAACACATTTAACTAGAGGTCAGGCCAAAACCTCTTTCTTTTCTACAAATACTTTCATATCAACGTCTCAGACGAAATTTTTCTCTAGGGTACCTCGAGCACATCACTTTAGCGTACTACTAGATTATCTCGGTCCCAACCTTTTATTGTTGAAATAGTTAAACGTAACAGCCTCTTCTAGTCTAACAGTTTCTTTTCTCACACTTCACGTTTGTATAACTCTCTTTCATTTATTGCTTCCCTGATACCTGTAATCTCAAAAAGTTTAAATGCAACGTCTCCCTATTCCTTGTGGCTCTTAGTATGTTTGCTCCTGTTACTCCTGGCAACCCCGTTCCGTCATCCACATGATCAGCCCTGCAAATATGTTATCCGCTGCCTTCCTCTGTCTCTTTTTCTTTCTGTCTGGCCTGTAAGCATCAGGTTCTCCATGCTTTCCTTCCTCATTGCATGTCCCAGGAACTTCAGTTGTCTCTTCCTGATGCTCTGTATTAATTTCCTTTTTGTTGCCATTCTTTCCAACACCTCATCGTTGCTTGCATGCTCAGTCCACGATATCCGCAGCATTCTTCTGTAGAACCACATTTCTTCTATGTGCCCTGTCCTTTCAGGACGTAAGGAATCATGGTTCTCCACGTCTCCCTATCCCTTGTGGCTCTTAGTATGTTTGCTACTGTTGCTCCTGACAACCCCCGTTCCGTCATCCACCTGATCAGACTCTGCAGATATGTTATCCGCTGCCTTCCTCTGTCTCTCCTTCCTTTTATCTGACCAGTCAGTATCAGGTTCTCCAGGCTCCCTTTCCTCATTGCATGTCCCAGGAACTTCAGTTGTCTCTTCCTGATGCTCAGCATCAATTTCCTTTTTGTTGCCATTCTTTCCAAGACCTCATCGTTGCTCGCACGATATCCGCAGCATCCTTCTGTAGAACCAGATTTCCGCTGCTTCAAGTTTTGTCCTCATTTTCGATGATATTGTCCAGCATTCACTGCCATATTGAAGAACTGACATCACATAGGAATCCAGCACTCTTTTCTTTGTTTCTAGTGAAACTTTCCTGTGTGTTATTACTTTACTTAGCTTCTGGAACGCGTCCTTTGCCATGCCAATTCGCCTTTGGATCTCTGTGTCGCATTTTCCATCTCTTGTTAGAACACTTCCTAGGTATTTAAATTTTTGTACTTTCTTGATTCTGGTATCCCTCACCTGTATTTGGCATTTTGGGTTGCACCTTTTGCTGATGACCATGCATTCAGTTTTCTTAAAGTTTATTTGTTGTCCTTTTTTGTCACTCTCCATCGCTACCTTCTGTAGGTGATATGTAGTTTCCACTTGATTACATTTGCCAAAACCGCTTAGCTACTTTGAATAATATTAGAAGTGAATTAGGGTGATTGAAGAATAAGGGTGATTGGGGCACGGTGGGGTTTGTCTTTAAAGAAACATTCCTTATTTCCATCAGTTCAAACCTTTACAGCTAAGGTCCCGTCATATCACGTAAGCAAACCATCTTAATTCACTTCGTATTCCATTGGTAATGAAGGCGTTTCATTTGTACAGATAATTCTCAGAGAGTTGTTGTTTTGTAGAACCTATTCTTATGAGGATCCTTCGTCGGCAATTATTAAATTAACTTCATCATGTTCTGGGTCAACGGTTACCTATTCTTCATATCCTAAAACGTACTTCTTACTTGTTACCTTTCGGTCCATAAATCAACAGTGACTTACTCAGTAAGCCCCTACCTTGAGTGGCTCTTGAGCTTTACGCTAAAATTTAAAAGCAATGTCAAACGCTATCTACTGTCAATCTTATTTTTTTTCTTATTTACCGCCACTGTCATCCTTTCGCATCCAAAGACCACTCTTCGGCAGTTTCCGTAAAGCTTCGGTGGAAATCTTGTATAAGACATTTTGAATCGTTACAAATGAAAACTCCGACTGGAGTGATAGACGTTATTAGACGAAAATTTGAATGAATGTTGAAAAGACAAATATTGCTCTTAAATGAAAACTTTCGCTCCGTTGTAAGGATAAGAAATTGATGATTGTTGTATTCTATTTCTTTTTGTTTTTGTTTTTTTGTTTTGTTTTTTGTATATAAATACTTTTTCCGCAACTTATTCAGGCGTACTTCGATTTACTTTTGGTGGCGTTCTTATTACTCCAATTGTGCGCGCGTGTCCGGTCTGGTTAACGTGGTAAAGAGACAACTAGTAAGATTTTAACGTGCCTTCCTCAGGATCAAAGTTCATAGCGTGGGCGAGGAAAAACACCGTTGTAATAGACGACTCGAAGACCAGCTACTGTAAGCCTATACCTTGGGTAACTCTTGAGCTTTCCTTTAAAAATTAAAAGCAATGTAAAACGTTATCTACAGTCAATCTGAATTTTTTTTTCTTTCTTATTTCTGCTCATTATTTATTTTTCTGTTCCTAATTCTTCCCCCACCGTGTAACTCCTTGTCTCTTAATGACTTTAGTGTCTTGCCTGGGGTGGAATGGATTAAAAATTGATAATATCAGAAATAGCAATAAAAGAAAAAAGAAACGTACACATGTTTTATAGATTATGAAAAGGCGAATTATAGTGAACGTCAGGAAGAGCTCTTGAAACTACAGTTGTCTTTTCTCCATCTGCTCGTTATTAATGTACCTTTTCCGAATTCATTTTTGCGTAATGTATCTATTGCATTATATATATATATATATATATATATATATATATATATATTCTTAATTTTGCAGTTTATAATAATTTCTTTCGCTACACAAGAGCTGTCTCAGACGATATACTGTTAAAAAATGTTAAAAAATTACACACATATATATATATATATATATATAGCACAGTGCAAAAGTACTAGGACAAAAACTATTTTATCTTTTATGAGGCATATTGACAGAAAATGAACAATTTAATTAAAGTAATTGTATTTGATTTACTCAACAAATGCTTTAACAAGAAAAAACTCTTGTTACAAAATAAATTTAATATTTAGTATAATAGCATTTTGCTTTGATCACAGCCTTCATTCTCTCAGGAAATGACATTATAAGCTTCTTCAGTGTATCTAATGATATCTCCTGCCAAGCAGCTTGTCTTTGTTCCCAATGTGTGTCTTGCAAATTAATATTAGGTATATTCATTTTTTTATCCAAAATATCCCATAGATGTTCAATATATATATATATATATTTAGTGTATCGAGGCAGCAGATAATTTTCTAAACATATACTGTTAAATATAAGAGACAATGAACTATTATGTTTAATCATAAGATTGCATCTCTGGTACTAATAATAAACCCACTACATATATTGGTATTACTCCAACAACACCCTCCCGTAGACTTACCTGTCACCTTTCAGATCAGAGTACAATTAAACAACAGTTTTTAGGAAAACATTGCCATGTAGTTAATATCACACAGATTTTAGTTAACAATACAATAATCCTCTCTCGTACACACAGTAAATAGAACCTTCAGAAATTGGGGGCCATCTACATTAAATCTAAACAACCCACACTTAATAAAATCACGTTTAAATCTGGTCATAACACATTACATTGCATTTAAATATATGGTTCTGTTAACATTTAAGCTCCCACGCGGTGTGACGTCATAGAACCGCATTACAAATTTACGAACTGCGTTTGCTATTTTTGGTAACTGTTATCGTTGCTTAGCAAAGTTTTATGTCAACACAAGATAAAATCGTCGCTGATGGTGGATGTTTTTATGATAACGGCCTTGTAACCTCTCTGAAGATGGCTCATGTGAGCCGTAAGCTTAGCACCAACTTAATAAAAAATTATCCAAATGTTGGAGAATTTTTGTCTTTATTTTCACCTGAAATTAAAGCCAAAATTCGATGTTTAGAACGGCTGATTATTAAACATAATAGACATTCATTGTCTTTTATATTTAACAGTATTTTTAGAAAAAAAAAATATATATATATTATTTGTAGACAAGTCGGTGTTTATTTAACACTCACGTGGCAGGGAATTTTCGAACGCGAAATGTTTATAGTCACAAGGAATTATGGCGTTTTAATCCATGGTTGTATGAAACTAAGAGGTAAACGGTAAAATCAGTTATAGTGAGCGTTCTTAAAACGGTAAAATTAGTTATAACCTAGGTCGTGTAATAACTCGTTTAGAAATGGAAAATATTCAAAAGCTCTACAATACAATTGTATTGAACACGATAAAGACAACATATATTTTCTGTTGGATTTTTTCATATTTTCTGATTAGACTTTTTATTTCTGAATTATTTTTTTAAAAATTCTCCAAAGGTTGTCCTAGTACTTATGAACATCATCGTTCATCGTCAGGGACGATATTCTTCTTCTATGTGTCCTGTCCCTTCAGGACGTAGGCAATCGTGGCTTTCCACGTTTCCCTATCCCTGGTGGCTCTCAGCACGCCTTTTCCTGTTACATCATGCAATCATCGTTTCGTTATCCACCTGATTAGGTCCTTCAAATATGTTATTCGCTGCTTTCCCCTGTCTCTTTTTCCCTCCATCTGGCCTGTTAGTATCAGGTTCTCCAACCCTCCTTCCTCATTGCATGTCCAAGAAACTTCAGCTGTCTCTTCCTGATGCTCAGTATTAATTTCCTTTTTGTTTCCATCATTTCCAAAACCTCATCATGATATTCGCAGCATCCTTCTGTAGAACCACATTTCAGTTGCTTCAAGTCTTTCCTTCATCTTTGATGATATTGTCCAGCATTCACTGCCATATTGAAGAACTGACATCACATAGCAATCCAGTACTCTCTTCTTTGTTTCTAGTGAAATTGTCCTGTTTCTTAATACTTTACTCAACTTCTGGAATGCTTCCTTGTGCTTTTGGATCTCAGGAATATAAATGTATAGCAGCTGCTGTGACCACAAAGTGAGAGGTCAGTTTATATTTTGATTGTAATATGGAATTGATCCCCCACTTTATATCCAGTATTTTTCTGTAGAACCAAATTTCAGTTGCTTCAAGTTTTTCCTTCATCTTTGATGATATTGTCCAGCATTCACTGCTATATTGAAGAACTGACATCGCATAGCAATCCAGTACTCTCTTCCTAGTTTCTAGCGAAATTGTCCTGTTTCTTAATACTTTACTCAACTTCTGGAATGCTTCCTTCGCCATGCCAATTCGCCTTCGGATCTCTGTGTCGCACTTTCCGTCTTCTGTTATAACGCCTCCCAGGTATTTAAATTTTTGTACCTGCTTGATTCTGGTATCCCCGACCTGTATTTGGCATTTTGGGCTGCCCTTTTTACTGATGATATTACAGTTTAAAAATCAAATATTGCCTAGTAGCATGCAAAGTGTTACAACCTTTTCAAACCAAATAAATAAACGTTATGAAAAATTTCTAAATTCAAAGGCAGTAATAATGTAAACACATTCACACGTGAAGATATGTGCTCACGTAGATGCGTGAATTATATGGAATACTTGGTTGTTAAAGATTTTAAATGGCGTAAAAATACGTTAGAGAATTTGAACTTTGAAGGAACTAATTATGCAAATTATCAAATTACTCAAAGGCAAAGAATTATTTACCTTAATTATATTTCAAATAAACCCACTAAACACAACTAAGTATATGTCCAGAAACTTGGTAAGCTATACGATTGATAAGAGGTTTTTTACTTCTGATATGTAGTGCCTCTAAAATTTTTAGGCATCTTTTAAAATGTTGTAACACTTTTCTTGCTACAAGTCAATAATTGATTTTTAAACTGCAATATAGTCCCTGATGATGAACGATGACGTTCGTAAGGACAAACTTTGGACAATTTTTATACAAATATAATTCGGAAATAAAAAGCCTAATCAGAAAATAAGAAAAAATTCAAAAGAAAACATATAATATTACGTTGTCTCTATCGTTTAACAAAACTTCTTTAATATATATATATATATATATATATATATATATATATATATATTAAAATTAAAATTATATATATATATATATATAAATATATATATATATATATAGAGAGAGAGAGAGAGACTTATTTATAAATGGAACTTTGTCTATGTGTGCATGTGTGTGTGTCTGTGTGTGTGTATCCGTTATACGTCCTATACAGGGACATTGTCTTCTTAATTATTATTCGTGTTAACTGTTCGCTGGTGTAGTTGTATTTGGTTTATTGTACTGAGATATAATAAATCTCTGTTTATATATCGTCAGTGTTAAGAGTTATTTCAGGCACTATTCTTTCTCTGTTTATTCCCACCCGGTATACAACCGTATTGTAGAAAATAAAATGTAATTGTCAATGTCATAATTGTATTGGTAAATATAATTGTATATGTAATCACAAAAAGTGTGACATTTTAAAAGAAAAATAAATAAACGTTATGAAATATTTTTAAATTCAAAGCAGTAATAATGTAAACAACATGCACACGTGAAGATATGTGCTCACGTAGATGCGTGAATTATATTGAATACTTCGTTGTTAAAGATTTTAAATGCCGTAAAAATACGTCAGAGAATTTGCACTTCAAAGGAACTAATTATGTAAAATATCAAATTACTCAAAGGGAAATATTTATTTACTTTATTTATATATTAAATAAACCCTATAAACGCAACTAAGTATATATGTAATTTAACCCTATTGTTCGCTTATTCTAATACGTTTGGCTTGAAATACCAATGAAACATCTATACTTGGGCAGTAATCGTTCATTTAAACATGTTTCGTTAAAACCGACCGACAAGTAAGATTTTATTAATTTTTTGTTTAATTTTTCGGTATTTTTACATGTTTCTATTTTGCTGGAGATAAGGAATGCAAAAATGTTCCTTAATTCCTGACTTTCCAAATGTTTTCAGCCTCTTTAAAAACCAATAAATTTATCACTTATCTGTAAAATCCACCAATAAGAACTCAGGTCTTTTTAACCGTCGTAGCCAATGCCTGGATAGATAAAAATAGCATTTATAACGAACCTTTTAAATAAAGCTCATCAAAATTCTTCCTCCCAAAGAATATTTTTGAGTGAACTGTTTCTACAATTTTACATGAAATGTGGAGTTTCCAAGGTAACTAAGATTTTGAGTATAGTATTGTTTTTGTTGAGAGAAATTTCACTGCTATTTCTACTGTGTTCCTTTTTGAACAGGATTGTCATGATTCTGGTTATATGTAAGATTTTGTTTTGACGTCATCCATCGGTATATTGTTCTTTCATATGCTTATGAGATCTTTTTTAGCCCCACCTCCCCAACATATACACGCTCTCGGAATCACACTGTCATTTAACCAGTCAAATATACACAATGAAACCGACACACAAAATGAGAAATCGGAGAGCCGAGATCGAATTTCAGTTGAATTTATTGCATTCAGTTACGCACAAATATCCCTGGCAAAGGCATTAATAGCAAGTGGTCCAGGATCGACAAAAAAGATTTAGTTAATAATTTATCTAAATTCCAAGGTCAACCTGCGAAATACGTATAACCCATGAACTTGTAGAATACCTAAAATCTTTTCTAAATTATATATATATATATATATATATATATATATATATATTTAGAACAACTTTTAGGTATATATATATATATATATATATATACTTTTAATAATTTTAGGTATAGTATATATATATATATATATATATTTTATATATATATATATATATATATATATATATAGAGAGAGAGAGAGAGAGAGAGATTTCTCTGCTATTTCTTATGGGAGGAAGAAAAACTCTAAGTCCAGCTGTCAGGACAGGCCTCGACTACCACTGCAGGTGTTGTGTGTAGCCTTTTGAACTGAGTTTTAATTGAGAGGCTGTTAAAAATAAAAAGGACTTGGTCAGTGCTTTAATGTTTTCTGGGACGTCTGATTCTATTCTTTTGATTATTGCGACCGCAGTAGAAATCGAATTATGATGAAACAGGACATGATAATAAATACGAGAGATGAACGCTATAAATTTAAAATATAAAATAAAATGATTGATAAATATCTTCATAATTATATATGTAATTATGTAATTATTCACTCTGAAACCAATTATTTGCAGGCATTATATATAAATATATATGGTTATGTCAATTTTTCATTGCCACATGGAAATTTCTATGTTTCGAGATTAATTCTCATCATCAGGCAATGCTGGTGTGGTTGTACAGACGATTTACATTTAAATGACAAATACTTTCGGTTTACTGTGAATGTATGTGGGTGTTTTTTGTGTGTGTCTGTGTGTGGCTAATCAGAATGGAGATTCACTTATGGGTTTGACCTCGAGGAATTTCTGTACTAACCAACTTTTTCTTTCTCTTTTTTCTTTTTCCTTGACCCTATTCCCCTCTTGTCTGCTTTCCTTCGCATTTATCTGATCTTATCATTTTCCCTTCAGTTTTATTCCATTTGATGTGATATTTCTTCTTGGTAGTACCAATCCCCTTCCCTCTAGTCTATTTGTTAAAGAAAAGATTTTTTCAAAAGCAAACCCCGAACTGCTATTTTTTCACTCCATCTATCAATTTGCTGTAAAGTTTATTATCCTGATACAAAGGGGGGAATTATTAAAAAAAGAACAACTAACTTATTCTATCTTTGGTTTTATTTTTATTTTCATTTTTACCTAATTCGTCGGTGAGCAAGTTTTGGAATTATATATATATATATATATATATATATATATATGTGTGTGTGTGTGTGTGTGTGTGTGTGTGTGTGTGTGTGTGTGTGTGTGTGTATGTGCGTGTGTGTGTGTGTGTGTGTGTGTGTGTGTGTGGCTGTGAGTATACCTTGGATATACCCTTTGGTGAAATCGTTGTTTTGATAGTTTTTGATGATAAAATCTGTCATATCCTATTTTTGTCACCCGATGGCA
>JBBBDQ010001740.1:490000-492500 GCA_037127315.1 Ascarosepion bandense | reverse complement strand
TCCTGCAAATGTTCTAAATGCTTGATGTTAGTTTTGATTAGATTATCTAAACTCATTAATAAATAGGACTTTGTCTGTGTGTGTATGTGTATGTGTGTGTGTGTGTGTCCGTTACCTATAGACGCCGAAACGGCTGAACTGATTTTCTTTAAAATTTACACAGTTGTTCTATAACCGTCTGCGAGTGTTCTTAGCTATGTTTTGTGTCGAGGTATCCCTGATAAATAACGAAAATCAATAATCGAAAAAATCGGGTTATAGAAGGAGTTGTCCGATTTTAATCAAATTTGATACACTCATAGACAAAGACATAAGAAACGACAATGAGAAGTTTCAAGGTTGAAGTTCTTACAATAGTATAGAAAATCGATAATATATATATATATATATATATATATATATATATATATATATATATATAAACGGCAAGATGTTTGTGTATGTGTCTGTTTATCTGCCTGTATGTCTGTATTTCTTTTCAGCCCTTTTATTTTAGATTTTGTTTCGAGTTTGGCTCTAAGTAGGTATAATTGTAGTTCTTAGTCTCAGCCATGATACCATTTACTCAGAGGGCTTATTTAGTCTTCAAAATTGAGTTTACGACAAAAAACTTATTTGATATCGATACCAGGAAATCAAAATTTGACTCATATCCATTCATTTTTCTTTCAGTCTACGGTTTTGCTTTAACTGGAAACAACTATTGCTTTTTAGTCTTTTGTGCCAACGTCCAAAGAGTCTGAGCTCCAGGACCATGGATTAGTTTAAAAGCTTTCATTACACCCGAGCAACGCCGGGCTATACTGCTAGTATTTCAATAAAGGTGAACAATTCAACTAGAAGAATTGAAAATTATATGTAGCAGCAATATTGAAAGTATGGGCAAATAGTCATGTTGTACATAGATAAGATAGTTTCTGTGGGAAAAATGTCTAGTTAACCAACTAGAACGCCTTAATATATAAGTGTTAATATATAAGTTGTTTTGTCACCCGAGGATCGCGAGATCGTGTAAAAGTATAGCCACTGGAACAGAACCTTGTTAAGATATAAGTCACCACCTTTTTGCTGTCTGGATAACCTTCGCATCCAAAACTTTAATTGGTGATTTATTTTCTTTAATAAGAGTTCACGAATATTCTACCCGCTAGTTGAAAACAAACGAATTTAGGGTTTGATAAATAAATAGAGCATTTGCACGAAAAAGTGGTTTTGGGGATTAAGTGTGATCGTATAAATATAACAAATTTAGTCCGATGAAGACTTGAAGGATGAGACGCGTGACAAGTCAACCTTTTCCAATTTGTTATACAATTTTCCTATTGTTTTCCTTTATATATATATATATATATATATATATATACAACCTTTGAGATTTGAAAAAGAAATCGCTAGAGCGAGGGAAAATTTATTCGCCCGAAGATCAATTTACTCGACCGACTCCATTTTCTTAATAGTCGCCTTGTGTAAACATAGCGGGAATCGCTTACCGAAAACAAAAATTGAAATTTTAATTTAAATTGCGATCGTGTAAGTAAGTATTTTTAAAAGTTTTTAAAATAATAACAACACATATTTGATCATTCCTCTTAATGAACATTTTGATGATAAAACTTTGTTTTTATTAAGTTTTAACACCATGATATGATTTTCTGTTTTTTTTTTTTGTTTTTTTGGCAATTGAGTGGAGGTCCTTAAATTCGTAGTTTCGTTCTTCTGTTTGACTACAACCTCCATCTCATAAATGATAAAAAATAAAAAATCTGATTTTCTCAACGTTTTTCTATAAAAATTACTTACTTGTATAATTCGTTTTTTGGTGCGTGGTTGAAAAAAGTATGCGGGTTTTGTTTTCTTCATTTTTAAATGTTCGGTTTTACCATTCGTGAGTGGGGAGGAAGTATAGGATAATAATAATATTTTAAAAATCTGTGAGCGTCTTTAATTTGGGTGACAGAGACATTTTGGCTCCACTCTGGGAGCATTAATTAAACGAACGTTTCCACTGATCCAAGAAGTTCAAATATGTCTTTGTAGATCAATCTAAGTAACTTGTGAATCTTCAATGGTATACTTTTGGGTTGTAAAAGGTTCAGATTTCTTTTTATTATCTTTAAAGGGACACCGAAGTTTTTAATTGATAAAGCAATAAACTTGAATCGCCCAATTAAGTTTTTAATCGACTGAGTCGATCGGGCGAGTGAAATCTCAAAGCTATATATATATATATATATAGTACTGTGCAAAATATATATATATAGTACTGTGCAAAAGAACTATTTCATATTTTATGAAGCATATTGAGAGAAAATAAAAAAATTAATTAACATAATTTTATTTGATTTACTCAAATACTTTGACAAGAAAAAATACTTGTTGGAAAATAAATTTAATATTTAGTATTTGCTTTGATCACAGACTTCATTCTGTCAGGCATTGACATCACAAGCTTCTTCAATGTAGCTAATGCTATCTCCTGCCAAGCAGCTTGTATTTGTTC
>JBBBDQ010001740.1:430000-480000 GCA_037127315.1 Ascarosepion bandense | reverse complement strand
TTATTTTTATATCTATCTATATCTGCCTCTCCGACTGCCTGAATGGCTCTCCGTCTGCCTGATTGCCTATCTATCTATCTATCTATCTATCTATCTATCTATCTATCTATCTATCTATCTATCTATCTATCTATCTCGGCCTGTTCATATCTATCTATCTATCTATCTATCTATCTATCTAGCTGTCTGTATTTCTTTTTTGTGTGTTTGCTTGCTTGCTTGCTTGCTTCTTTCTTTCT
The DNA here is from genome assembly GCA_037127315.1 of Ascarosepion bandense. Lineage (NCBI taxonomy): Eukaryota > Metazoa > Mollusca > Cephalopoda > Sepiida > Sepiidae > Ascarosepion > Ascarosepion bandense. Next base: position 479,761 of record JBBBDQ010001740.1, on the reverse strand, counting down.
TTCTTTCTTTTTTCTTTCTTTCTCGCTTAATTGAAAGCAATACGCAACCTACTCTTTCCTCATCTTTCTTCCCTCTCTCTTTCTCCTTGTCACATCCACTTCCTCTTTCTCACCCCCACCACGCTCTCTCTCTCTTTCTCGTTTCGTTCTTTTCTTCCACCCTCTCACATCCAACTGTTTCTTCAAATTTCTTTCTCTTTCTCTCACTCTCCCCTTCCAAACCTGTATGTGAACTTTTTCTCTCTCTTCTCGCCTCTTTTCTTTCACTTTCACTCTCTTCTTTCACGCTGAGCGAGTCAATTTTTAACCTCTTCGTTGTCTGTCTATTAATCTACCTATCTATTTTCCAATACTTGGCAATGTTTTATTTTTATACTATATTTCTGTTTTTACCCTTGTATTACATATATATATATATATATATATATATATATATATATATATATTACCGTTGTGTTACATATATATATATAATTATTTAAGTATATATAAATCTTATTTGCCTCTCCCTCTTATCGAAATTTGTCAAACGTTTTTTTTTCTTTTTATATTTTTTGTTTATTTATCTTCCTCCTTTTCTGCTTTTAAAAATTCTGAGTCGATTTTACAGAGCGTACTTAGTGAAGACTCGCACAGGCCACACGGCAGGGTAGTGAGTTCAATCCGCATGAGGAGCCGCTTTATTTTGTCTGCGTGTCCAATTAAGTTACAATCATTTTCTTTCTTCTTTCCTTTTTTCCATTTACCCTTTTTTCTTTCATTTTCTTGATTTCATTAAATTATTTTGTTCTATTCTTTTATTTTTTGTCTTGATTTACCGCAATAGTTTCCCCATATACCTAAACATTTTCCGAATCATTTCACGAATTCCAGATTATATATCTCCTGCTGTTGCACATAAAGTTTTTATGTCTTTCTTAAACCTATCTATCTATCTATGTTTTTATTTTGTTATCTATCTATCTATGTTTTTATTTTGTTATCTATCTATCTATCTATCTACCTACCTATATTTTTATTTCGTTATCTATCTATCTATCTATCTATCTATCTATCTATCTATGTTTTCATTTTGTTATCTATCTATCTATCTATCTATCTATATTTTTATTTCGTTATCTATCTATCTATCTATCTATATTTTTATTCCGTTATCTATCTATCTATCTATCTATCTATCTATCTATCTATCTATCTATGTTTTTATTTTGTTTTTATTTTCTATCTATCTATATTTTTATTTCGTTATCTATCTATCTATCTATCTATCTATCTATCTATCTATCTATGTTTTTATTTTGTTATCTATCTATCTATGTTTTTATTTTGTTATCTATCTATCTATCTATATTTTTATTTCGTTATCTATCTATCTATCTATGTTTTTATTTCGTTATCTATCTATCTATCTATCTATCTATCTATCTATCTATCTATCTATTTCAGTATAATTAAGTAACTCTGCTTGTTTGTATATCAACCTGCCAGTCTGTCTATCTGCCTCTCTCTTCAAACACACCCTCACACACACACATGTATATACTTATCTATTTATGTCACTCTGCATATCTATCTATCTATCTATCTATCTATCTATCTATCTATCTATCTATCTATCTATCTAAGTCTGTTCATATCTATCTATCCAACTATCTCAGTCCGTTTATATCTATCTATCTATCTATCTATCTATCTATCTATCTATCTATCTATCTATCTGTCTATCTATCTGTCTATCTATGACTGTTATCTTTATATCTATCTATATCTGCCTCTCCAACTGCCTGAATGGCTCTCCGTCTGCCTGACTGCCTGCCTGCCTATCTATCTATCTATCTATCTATCTATCTATCTATCTATCTATCTATCTATCTATCTATCTCAATGTTTCACCTGCCTTTATTATTTCTTTTGTTTTTCGGTCTTTTTTTTTCTTTCTTTTGTTTTACCCTCTCAGTCTCACTCACGCCTTCTCACACCCACCCACCCACTCTAAGATACAGTTGGTTGCAAAGTGTTTAACTTATCTTTGCTGTCATGTACCCGCTCCAGGGTGGCCTAACCGTAGAGTGCTGATCTGTCGAGTAGTAATGATTGCCGCGGGTTCGATCTTCACAATGTGCCGTCGTCTTCTGGAGCCTGACTTAGCTAAGCTTAGCAACTGTTGCTATCCAGATGCTACCACTTTCCCACTTAGCTGTGTCCCAATTCTCAAAAGGCAGACTTTCTTTTCCTTAATTTTGCTACCTTCTTAGGGTTTCTATACCCCTTTTTTTCCCGATTTATTTCCCTTGTTTTTTTTCTAAAATATATATATATATATATATATATATAGTCTCTTCAAATGAATTACACTTTCATTTTCTTCTTTTATCGAACACTGTCACTATCGATCTTCTTTTAACTCTGTGGGTGATCTTACTTTTTTCTCGTTTTACGGCCTTTCTCGCTTTCTGTTATTTTCTGTCTTCTACTATATTTGATCACTCTCTTTCTTTCTTTCTTTTTCACTTTAATCCACCAATAAGCTCTTTCTCTTTACCCCTCTCTCTCTCTCTCTCTCTCTCTCTCTCTCTCTCTCTCTTTCCTTGTTACATTTTCCTTTCTTTTTTCTCCGACTTGTTATGTCCCTTTCGTCGCTCTTTGCTCTTTGCTTTAAAATAGATCAGACGTTCGTGAGTGCGTGTGTTATTGCATTCACGCAGATATTTGATATATAATCGAATCCGTTTTATTTTTTTCCCTCTCTTTATGCCTGTTTGCATACATATATACGTAATTGCATACATATATTCATATATGTGTGGTTTTGTGTGTATATTTTTTTCCAATATGGTCATGAAATTACGTATATACGATGTATTTATTTAGGTATATAGATACGTATATATATATATTCATGGATATATCTTTATATCCATAATTCTGGGGCCGGTGTTGTTTTTGTTTTTGTTTTTTTTGTCGTTCATTCAATCTTAAGGTAGAGCCTTATTCGCCGAGGCTAGTTGAGGTAGTGGGTGCAGACTACGTGAAATGGAGGGTAAGGAAAACGTTTGACGCTTATTATAATGCTACTGGTGATAGTTGTGGTGGTGGGTTTTCTAGTGGTGGTGGTAGAACCATGGTGGATGCTGCGGTTTTAACGGAGAGGCGGTGGTGGCGGCGGCGGCAGCTGGGACAAACTAAAATCACTTCTTCACCCGGCAGTTTCTCCTATGGGTTGCGTAGAACCTGCAGGATGGAAATAAAAACGAATTAATGCCTTTAAAAACAAAAATACAGCAACGAGACATACTTTAAAGATAACTAGCTTTTTTCTTTGTCTCCATATTTTTTTCCTTTCTTTCTTTTTGTCTTTCTTTTTCTTTTTTGTTCCTTTACGACCTCATTTGCTTTGCAAAAGTAAAGTTTACCGTTTTCATTCTTTCTTTCTTTTTTCTTTCTTTCTTTCTTTTTTCTTTCTTTCTTTCTTTCTTTCTTTCTTTCTTTCTTTCTTTCTTTGTTCCATGATGTTTGGATTGTGGTTTTTCTGCTTTCTTTCTTTCTTTCTTTCTTTCTTTCTTTCTTTCTTTCTTTCTTTCTTTCTTTGTTCCATGATGTTTGGATTGTGGTTTTTCTGCTTTCTTTCTTTCTTTCTTTCTTTCTTTCTTTCTCGTTCCATGATGTTTGGATTGTGGTTTTTCTGCTTTCTTTCTTTCTTTCTTTCTTTCTTTCTTTCTTTCTTGTTTCATGATTTTTATATTGGGTTTTTCTGCTTGTTTTCTTTGTTTCTTTGTTTGCTTCTTTCTTTCTTTCTTTCATTTTTTGTACTTCCTTACTGATTATCTGTTATTATCTTTCATTCTTTCTTTTTTCTTTCTTTCTTTCTTTGTGTCTTTCTTTTTCTAATATGTTAGCATTGCAATTTTTCTTTCTGTTCTGTTTCTTTCTTTTCCTTCTTTTCATTCCGTTATATTCTCAATATTTTTTCTCAATTTTTTCTTTTTTCTTTCTTTCTTTTGTTAATTTCCCATTTTTTATTACTTTCATTTTTTATTCTTTCCCTTCCTTTGTTTTCCTTGTTCTAATTTTCATTCATTCATTCATTCATTCATTCATTCATGCTTTCTTTCTTTCCTTTTCATTATTTCATAATCGTTTGTTTATTTCTCTCTTTCTTTGTATCACACTTTCCTACTCTTTGAAATACAAAAGAATGAAAAATAATCAGATATATCGATAGAATTTAAGAGAGAAAAATTGAACTTCACATTTCCTCTCCTCTGAGCTATATAGTCATTACTTTAACACACACACACACACACACACACACACACACACACACACACACATATATATATATATATATATATATATAATATTTTAGAAGATGTAAAAAATTTTTTCTAGATATCCACTACAAATTGTAAAAAAATATGCCTATATTACATATCGAGCACTGTTTTAAATGAATGTTTTGGACGTTGTAAATTTTTCATCGTTCCGTATTCACTCAGATATATATATATATATATATATATATATATAATAACAAGACCGACTCTGTAAGTATCTAAATCCTAAAATTATACGAAAATAAACTTTGAGGACAACAAATAACAGACAGAATCTAACTCCGTTACTGTCCGTCGCTATAAGGCGTTGGACAAGAGGGGGGAAAAAAAGAAAACTGCGGAATACAGACAATACATACAATACCCCGCAGTAAAGAAAAAAAACCCACAAAGAAAAGAAAAAAAAACAGACAGATAGATATGAATATATATATATATATATTCATATCTATCTATCTGTCTGTCTGTCTCTATATATAGTCATCCGCAGACAGATCTGTTTTGCTGTATCACAGCTCATCAGTACGGTTAGACAACCGATTACTTTTTACCCAGGATTGAAACCCGACGTCGGCGATTCTACCTCTGAGCTACAGGCGCTCGCTAGAAGGAGGCAGACATTTTTACGTGTATATTATCATTATACGTGCCCAATAGCTGAGCGTGTTCTAATTCATTGCTGAATGAAAGATAGATAGATAGATAGATAGATAGATAGATAGATAGATAGATAGATAGATAGATAGATAGATAGATAGATATGAACATGCTGAGATAGAGAAATAAATATGAAAACGCTGAGTTAGATAGTCCGAAGTAATGTTCGGAGATAATCATATCAGAAAATATATTTTAGGATCACACTAACTCGTATGAAAGTCCTTAGAACTCCTGAAAAACTCCTCCTTTTTTTAAACATTTCAGTTATTTTATACTTCCCGGTGTCCATTCTGAAATTCTCTGTTGTGCGTTTGATAAAACCTGAGTGAATCAGTTGATATAAAACTCCTGAAGATATCGAAAATTTGAAACCAAGTTTGTGTAATCGACTGACTTCCAAACGAAAATCTCTCGTCCGTCGATTGAGTACTCTGGGGAAATGATTTTAAAAAGCAGAAGCTTCTCATCGCTATTTATGCATTGTTCTTTAGCAATGAATTGAACACTCTTGGCTACTGGCGCTTGTTTACATTGTGCATACAACACGCTAAAATCTAACATTTTTCCGCCGATAGCTTTAGGTTAGAATAAGCGAATAATGTCAAATCGGCCGGGTTTCAATCCCTGCTGTAAGCAATGGAATGTCTGGACGTGCAGTGATACAGCAAAACAGGACTGTATGCGAATGACTCTGTATATATTTGTACATATATATATATATATATATATATATATATATATATATATAGTATATATATATATATATATATACTAAAAATAGTATGAAATACATCATCATTTTTTAAACTGAGGTGGCCTGATAATTATGGCCGCTAGTAAATCTCTCTCTCTCTCTCTCTCTCTCTATATATATATATATATATATATATATATATATATAAATGTAAACTAATCGCTATACTGGTTTCGAATAACCCTCCGAGTACATACGCGGAAGGAAAAAAATGGTAATAAAAAAAGAACGAGCTAAGCACCCGAACATCAGTCAAAGTACGTAGCCCAAAGAAAAAAAAAACCTAAGACGAGTAACCTAAAAATAAAAAGCGCTCAATACGCAAGTAGAGCAAACAAATTAAATAACTGACCTAAAGAGCCAACGAACCTACCAAGGTTTCACCTAACGGAACTTCAAGTTCCGTAAGGTGAAACCTTGGTAGGTTCGTTGGCTCTTTAGGTTAGCTATTTACTATATATATATATATACTAACGGCCATAATTATCAGGACAGTTTTAAAAAGATTATGTATTTCATACTATTTTTAATATGTATTTGCCAAGTAGATAATTCTAAAGGAAAATAGAATAGTTTTTTTGACGAGTGGCAGCCAGGAAACCTTTGCTTCGGCCAGCCAATAATAAGAAGAGACTAGCATGGGGAAGAGAGCACAAAATCTGGACACCAGAACAGTTCATTTGATGCACATGTTATTGTGCAGCACTAACAAAAGAACCATTCTATTTTCATTTAAAATTATCCACTTGGAAATAAATACTAAAAATAGTGCCAAGTGGATAATTGTAAATGAAAATAGAATGGTTCTTTTGTTATTACTTTGCAAAGTTTTACAAGACACCCAGAAAGCCTTTGCTTTGGCCAGCCAATAAGAAGAATAGACTAGCATGAGGGAGAGAGAACAAAAACTAAACACCAGGTCAGTGGTCAAGTGTTGTGGACTGATACGTCTCAGTTTGAAGTGTTTGGGAGTAAATGGAGGGTGTACGTGCGGAGGACGGTTGTGGGGCGAGTGAAAGATGAATGTGTACAGTCATCGATGAAACATTGTGGTGGAACCTGCATGGTTTGGGGCTGTTTTGCGGGCACCAGTATCACCCACCAGGTGACTTGGTTGAAGTAAAGGGGACTATGAAGAAAGAACAGTAGCATTCAACTTTACAGAGATATGCAATTGCATCTGGATTGCTTATTGTGGGTCAAAATTATATCCTCCAGCAGGATAACGACCCAAAACATACTTCTAAATTTTACCAAAATTACTTAACATTAAAAGAAACACCTGGAGTGTTAACCCTCTAGGGCCATTCGTATCATATTTGATACAGTATTTCCCTATAAGGAAACATTTGGTATTTCCCTATAAGGAAACATTTGGTATTCATTGACTGAGCAGTCAGTACTGCTTTCATTTGAAATTTATAAAATATTTCTCTTAAAAAATTTTTCAGGAAAATATTTCTTTCAAGGCTTGTTTTCATACTGTATCAAATATGATACGAATAGCCCTAGAGGGTTACAAGTTATGCGTTGGCCACCTCAGTTACAAGACCCCTCACCAATTGAGCATGGGATGAGTGGGACAGGAGAAATATGAGGAAACACCCTAGCAATGTTCGAAGATTTAGATAAGGGTCTAAGGGATACCTGGAGTAAGTTGTCGATGGATTATTTTAAAAACTTGTGGCTATAATGGCCAGAGTGTGTGCAGACGTTGTGAAGGCAAAAGGAGGTTATTTTTATGAAACTGCAATATAGGTAATTATTAAATATTCATAAATTCATTTGATGCCAATGTTATGGTGCAGTGTCCCGTATTATAGCCGGTAGTGTGTATATATATATATATATATATATATATATATATATATATATATACATACTAGCAGTATAGCCCGGCGTTTCTCGGGTGTAATGAAAGCTTTAAAACTAATCCACGGTCCTGGGGCACTGACTCTTTGGACATTGGCACGAAAGACAATAGTTGGCAATAGTTGTTTCCACTTAAAGCGAAACCGTAGACTGAAAGAAAAATGAATGGATGTCAGATCAAATTTTGCTTTCCTGGTAACGATATCAAATAAGTTTTTTCGTCGGAAACTGAATTTTGAAGGCTAAATAAGTCCTCTGAGTAAATGGTATCATGGCTGAGACTGAGAACTACAATTATACCTACTTAGAACCAAACCCGAAGCACAAACTAAAATAAAAGTGCTGAAAAAATACAAACATACAGGCAGATAAACAGACACACACACAAACATCTTGCTTTATATATATATACATATTTTATCGATTTTCTGCACTATTGTAACAACTGCAACCATGAAACTTCTGAATATCGTTTCTTATGTCTTTGTCTATGAGTGTATCAAATTTGATTAAAATCGGACCACTCCTTCTATAACCCGATTTTTTCGGTTTTCGATTTTCGATATTTGTCGAGGGTATCTCGACACAAAACCAAACTAAGAACACTCGCAGACGCTTATAGTACAACTGTGTAAATTTTCAAGAAAATCGGTTCAGCCGTTTCGGAGTCTATGGGTGACGAACACACACACATACAAATTTCTATTTATAAATAAGTTTATATATATATATATATATATATATATATATATATGTGTGTGTGTGTGTGTGTGTGTGTGTGTAACCTACCGGCCATAATACTCATTACGATTAAGCTCTCTAGAGAAGAAATTTTTAAAAGAGTTTCCGCTTCTGCGATATACGCATCACTCTTCAGAAATGAATTGAGTTCTTTCGGTTACTGGCATGTGTATACACTCTTTATATACAACACGTTAAATTTTCCCTTCTCTGATTCCATGCGCCTATGACTTAAGGGTAACGTCTCCAACTGACACCAAATCTGTCGAGTTTCAATCGCGGCCAGAAGCAAGTAGATGTGTCTAGCCACACTTATGAGCTGCAAAACAGGCTTGTATGTGGAAGACTAATATATATATATATATATATATGGTTAATTTGGAGAAGTTTGTCAGATATATATAACTGGGATATCAATATCAATATTACATGAAAGCATCCGATTAACTCATTTGTCTAATATCGATTCTAATAAGTCAATTAAGTGCCATACGTGAAACACGCTTGGGCGATCATGTCTCTTTCGAGACATGACTGACTGGGCAGAAGATTATCCCGCAGTAGGTTGCCATTGCTTTCTGCGGTAGACTGGTTGTCGACCAAGGCTATAGAACCCAATCTGTCCTGTTATTTGACTCATAGCTAGAGGGGAAAGAAATGTATTATATTATTATGTAGTAATTAGTGGGGGATCGGTCTCCTATTGTGATGAAGTAATAAACTGATCTCCCACTTTATGACCAATAGAAGCCCTAATCATTATTCCAACTATTATATTCGGACAGTCAGTTAAGTGCCATATGTGATACACGCTTCGGCAATCATGTCTCGAAAGAGACACGACTGACTGGGCAGAAGATTATCCCGCAGTAGGTTGCCATTGCTTTCTGCGGTAGACTGGTTGCCGACCAAGGCTATAGAACCCAATCTGTCCTGCTATTTAACCCATAACTGGAAGGAAGGAATTAATACCTTTCCCAAGGGTATTTGCGCGTAAGTGAATGCAATGAATTCAACTGGAATTCGAACTCGGCTCCCCGATTTCTTGTTCCGAGCCTATATCCAATGCACCACAACGCACATCGATTCTAATATTTTATTCATAATCTGTGCTGTTACCGATTCAATAGTGAAAAGAATGTAGTTGTATTTATGATCGTCTGGGTAAGGTTTTGCTTAAACATTTGACCCAAACACGACGATATTATCACTCAGACGTAAGGGGTCAGTCAGTTAAGTGGCGATCATGTCCCAAAAGAGACATGACTGACTGGCCAGATTTTCTATCCCGCTCTTTAAACTATAGCTGAAGAGAGAAGAGACGGATTGTAATAAAAAGTAGTAATTAGTGGGGATCAGTTTATTACTTAATAACAATAGAAAACTGATCCCCCACTTTTTGCCCACTAGAAGCTTCACTTATGTTTCCAACTATTATCTTCAGTCATTCAGTTAAGTGCCATACGTGATACACGCTTTGGGCGATCATGTCTTGAAAGAAACATGACTGACTGAGTAGAAGATTAAACTATAGCTGAAGGGTGAAGAGACGGACTGTATTAATAAGTAGTAATTAGTGGGGATCAGTTTATTACTTAATAACAATAGAAAACTGATCCCCCACTTTTTGACCAGTAGACGCTTTACTTATGTTTCCAACAATTATCTTCAGTCAGTCAGTTAAGTGCCATACGTGATACACGCTTTGGGCGATCATGTCTTGAAAGAGACATGACTTACTGGGCAGATTTTCTATCCTGCTTTGAAAACTATATTTGAAAAAAAAGAGACGGATTGTATTATAAGTGGGGGATCAATTTATTACTTAATAACAATAGAAAACTGATCCCCCACTTTTTGACCAGTAGACGCTTTACTTATGTTTCCAACAATTATCTTCAGTCAGTCAGTTAAGTGCCATACGTGATACACGCATGGGCGTTCATTGTTGGCAGTAAAAAATAGAATAATTTTGCGAAGTGAAAGGGAAATAAAGAATATATTTCATGAAGACGACAGAATATTTCTGTCGACGGTGTACTTAAACTTTTGAACATTGTAAGTGGCAGAAAAGCAGACAACAGATATAGAGTTACACAGGCTAACATAGCGGAGAAAACTTTAAAAGAAAACTTAAATGAAGCTAATTCAAAAAAAAAAAAAAGATTTATCCTAAATGGTCATTCTGATAGCACCGTAAAGTTCATGCAATCGATGTACCATTGAGAGTTTATTAAAACAACTGCAATAAAATGTTTATGGAAAATTAGCATGGACCAGGCTTGCTTCCCAGAAAGCAAAACACGACGCCTCCTTGGTCTCACACTTTCAGCGGACCTCAAATGGAATGACTATATCGAATCCATTGCTAAATCCGCTGCTATGAAAGTCGGTTCTCTGTGCAGGGCCCGGAAGTTTTTTCCGTCTGAATCTATCCTGCACATTTATAAATCTATCATCCGCCCGAGCATTGAATACTGTTGCCATATCTGGCCGGGTACCCCTGCTATTCTTCTTGGGCTTCTCGACAAGGTACAGCGGAGGGTCTGTAATGTGATCAATACTGACTTGGCAGACTGCCTACACTCTTTCTCTCTCTCACCAGCGCGACGTGGCTTCCCTGTGTCTCTTCTATAAATACTTTCACGGCTTCTGCTCCGATGAACTTAGATCACTGGTGCCCCCTAGGTTCGAATTTGCACGAGATACTAGATTAGCAACTAGATCCCACCCTTTTACAGTGAAACCGATAAAATGCAACCGCAAATTCTACTCCAACAGTTTCTTTTCTCGCACTTCTCGACTGTGGAATTCTCTTCCACATGACTGCTTTCCCGACGGCTACAATCTCCAGGAGTTTAAATGTAAGGTCAATAGACACCTCCTAACGCACTAACCTCCATTCTTTCAAACACACTAACTTCCATTCATTCAAACACTCTTCCCACCCACCCAACTATCTATCACCCCCTATCTGACATTTCCTATATCTAACCACTCTTTCTATTTACCTCCCCCTATGTAGCTCCAAGCACAATAGTGGCAGTGGAATGCCTTGCTTGGGGTGAAATGATAAAAAAAAAAAATGATAGTGGAATACCACGTCAGGGCTATGCGAATGTGACTGATTTCGATATGATACCTGAGCAAAGTTATGCCGAATTCAAATTTGTAATCCTATTAACGCATTATCTCCATCTATCTATCTATCTATCTATCTATATATATATATATATATATATATATATATATATATATATATCGAGCAATTTAAGACAAAAACCTAATACCCAGATATATTTTTATCAGTAAACCAATTCCCAATCTTGGCACTAATCATCATCACGACTCAGCACTATATATATATATATATATATATATATATATATATATATGTGTGTGTGTGTGTGTGTGTGTGTGTGTGTGTGTGTGTGTGCAACCTACAGTTATATGCGTGACTCTTCAGAAATGAATTCTCTCGGTGACTGGCGTCTGTATACACTGCTTACATACAAGACGTTAAAATTTCCCTTCTCTGACCCCATGCGCCGATGGCTTAGGGAGTAGAGACTGCGACTGACACCAAATCGGTTGAGTTTCGATCCCGGCCAGAAGCAAGTGCATGTGTCTAGCCACACTGATGAACTATGAAACAGCGAAACGGGCTTGTATGTGGATGACTAATATGTATATATATATAGTAAATAAATTTCATATTTAGTATAATAGACTTTTGTTTTGATCACAGCCTTCATTCTGTCAGGCATTGACATCACAAGCTGCTTCAATGTATCTAATGGTATCTCCTACCAAGCAGCTTGTATTTGTTCCCAAAGTATGTCTTGCGAAGTAACACTAAATTTATTAATTTTTATCCAAAATATCCCATAGATGTTCAATAGGATTGAGATCAGGGCTTTGTGGGGGGGAGGGGTACAATTCAAATTCTGAAGCCTCCCTTTCCCTTCCTTTTTAGTTAAATAATTCTTACAAAGGTTTGGTTTTTTAACCTCTATTTGAATTTCAGTGTGGCTTTTAGGAAAATCACCCCTGTCCTAATACTTTTGTGCACTAACGGTAGTGTGCAACAGTTTTTGGACAGGGTTGAATTTAAAGTTTATTTTAATGCCTCATAAAAGATAAAATAGTTCTTGTTCTAATAATTTTGCACAGCGCTATATATATGACTATTTACGCTCTCACACCCTGATTGAGCACTCTGGAAGAATGGTAGACTTTGAAAAACAGTAGCTACTCTAGCATCTACGCATCGTTCATTCAGCAATGAATTAGAACACTGTCAGCTATTGGGCGTGTATAATAATAATGTACACTCTAAAATGTCTGCTTCCTTTTACCGAGCGCCCGTAGCTCAGAAGTAGAATCGCCGACTGATGCCAATTCTGTCGGGTTTCAATCCTGGGTAAAAAACAATCGGCTGTCTAAACGTACTGATGAGTTGTGATACAGCGAAACTGATTTGTCAGCGTATTACTATATATATATAATTTTCAGCCCCTGAATTGACGAAGCAAAATAGCCACTCAAATCTACAGGAAATATTTTCGGTTTCACTAGTCGGAAAGAAGATTGTTAAAAGAGATTCATCAGTATGTTTTATTTTCAGATGAATTTTCATTCATGTATCGTGAAATTGTCGGATGTGCGTTGTGGTGCAGTGGATATCGGCGCGGAGCGAGAAACCGAGGAGCCGAGTTCGAATTCCAGTTGAATCTATTGTATTCACTTCCGCGCAAATACCCTTGGGAAAGGTATTAAATTGTCTCTTCCTTCCAGTTATAGGTTAAATAACAGGACAGATTGGGTTCTATAGCCTTGGTCGGCAACCAGTCTACCGCAGAAAGCAATGGCAACCTACTGCGGGATAGTCACTCATGTCTCTTTCGAGACATGATCGCCCAAGCGTGTATCACGTATGGCAATGAACTGACTGATCTTGAATGTTCTATCATACCGTTACAGAAAACGTGAAAGAAATTGTTTTCGTTTTGCTTAAAAAAATAAAAATAGATCCAATTAAAAAGCAAAACTAATGAAAAAAAAATGAAGGAAATTGTTATTTCGTCAGACCCATTCCTTTCACATTTTGACTTTTAATTTATTCTAATATATCAAATTTTCCTTCTGTCACTAAGTCTAACCTATCGCCCGGTTCACACTCCACCCACGTCTATTGAACAGGTGAAGAGGCTCATCCCTTGTTCCCTGTTTAAGATGTGGTTTCCGGCTTTCTCTTTTCCAATATTTTTATCTTTTCTTTCTTTTTTTTTTCAATTGGAGTAGATAGACTAAACTATCACCCGGTTCACACTCCACCCACGTCTATTGAACAGGTGAAGAGGCTCATCCCTTGTTCCCTGTTTAGGATGCGGTTTCCGGCTTTCTTTTTTCCAATCTTTTTACTCTTACGTAGCCCCCTGAGCATCAGTGGTGTTTCCGCCTTCCTTGGGGTGATATGATTAAAAAAAAAAAAAAGTGGCTAACTTACAAATTCCGTTTTTCTTTTCTTTTTCTTTTACTTCTGTTTTTCACACACACACACACACACACACACACACACACACACACACACACACACACACACACAGTAGCGATTCTCCGGGAGGGTGCAGAAGGGGCCAAACCCCCAATTTTCTCTTGGCTCTTGTTTCTCCACCCCCACTTTTACAAGCTTCAAAAATGTATGAACATGATCAATCTCTGATTTCAATAACATTTGATCTTCAGGATTTTCCCCTCTCTGTTTTCTTTTTCATTTTGCTTTTAAATGACCCATAGAGAGCCCAGTTTGAAAGAAAAACGAAACAAAATATATATTTTTTTTTAATCATATCACCCCGAGCAAGGCGGAAACACCACTGATGTGCAGGGGGCTAAATAAGAGTGAAAACATTGGAAAAAAGAAAGCCGAAGACCATATCCTGAACAGGGAACAAGGGATGAGCCTCTACACCTGTACAAAAGACGTGGGTGGAGTGTGAACCGGGCGATAGTTTAGTCTTTCTACTCCAATTGAGAAAAAAAAAATGAAAAAGAAAAAAAGAAAAGTGAAAAGATTGGAAAAAAGAAAGCCGGAAACCACATCCTGAACAGGGAACAAGGGATGAGCCTCTACACCTGTTCAATAGACGTGGGTGGAGTGTGAACCGGGCGATAGTTTAGTCTATCTTCAGATAGATAGAAACAGACATGAAATGTTTGGGAGAGAATGATACTTGATAGTCATATTTTCATATCGGAAGGAAGACGTTAATTAGAAATAATGTCCCCAACATGATATGTACATATATAAATCAGTGACCATAAATCAGTGACCATAAATCAGTGATTTATGGTCGAGTTGAAGAATTGGTCAGTAATTTTCTTCAATCTACTAAAGAATTCCCAGACGCCAAAATTCTATGTCGTGTAGTATGAAAAATGGTATAGTATGAACATGAAGACATTGCTTAAATTATTCCCCTTCCTCCTCAGAAAAATCTCGGTCCCTAAGTGACCCAAACTTTCAGAGTTCCACAATCGCCACTGCACACACACAAACAAATATATATATATATATATGTGTGTGTGTGTGTGTGTGTGTGTGTTTATATATATATATATATATATATGTATATATATATATATATATATATATATACACTACTGGTCATAATTATTTAAAAAAAATGGTGTATTTCATATTATTTTTAGTTTTATTGCCAAGTGGATAATTCTAAATGAAAATAGAATGGTTCTTTTGTTATTATTACTTTGCAAAATCTTACAAGGCAAGGAAGCAAAGATGAATTCGTCCGAATCACCCTAAATTTTTTTCATTCTTTCATTGATGAAACTGCAATATAGGTAATTATTAAATATTTATAAATTCATTTGTTGCACATGTTATTGTGCATTATTAACAAAAGGTCCATTCTATTTTCATTTACAATTATTCACTTGGCAATAAATATTAAAAAATAGTATGAATACATCATTTTTTAAAACACTGGTGTTGCCTAATAATTATGCCTGGTAGTGTATACAAATATCCACTTATATTAAATGACGTTACCATCCAACATGCACCTAAACAAGCAAGCTTATCTATACAATATACACTACTGAACACTTTACCATCAAAAATATTCCATGCATCTTCATCAAAACTCCTTTATAAATGGAACTTTGTGTGTGTGTGTGTGTCTGTCTGTCTGTCTGTGTGTGTGTGTGTGTCTGTGTGTGTGGCTGTCTGTGTGTGTGTGTGTGTCTGTGTGTGTGTTTGTCTCTGTGTCCGTTACCTATAGACTCCAAAACGGCTGAACCGATTTTCTTGAAAATTTACACAGTTGTACTACAAGCGTCTGCGAGTGTTCTTAGCTAGGTTTTGTGCCGAGGTACTCCCGATAAATATCGATAATCGAAAAAATCGGGTTATAGTAGGAGTGGTCCGATTTTAATCAAATTTGATACACTCATAGACAAAGACATAACTAACGATATTCAGAAGTTTCAAGGCTGCAGTTCTTACAATAGTGCAGAAAATCGATAATATATATGTATAAAAGGCAAGATGTTTGAGTGTGTGTCTGTATTTTTTTCAGCCCTTTTATTTTATTTTTTGCTTCTGGGACAGTTTCTTTCCTCGCACCTCCCGACTGTGGAACTCCCTTCCACACGATTGCTTCCCCGACGGATACAATCTCCAGGAGTTTAAATGTAAGGTCAATAGACACCTCCTAACACACTAACCTGCTCCCATTCCTCCTGACATTCCCTATGTCTAGCATTCATTCCTCCTGACATTCCCAATGTCTATCCACTCCTTCTCTTTACCTTCCCCTATGTAGCCCCATGCGCAATAGTGGCAGTGGAATGCCTTGCTTGTGGTGAGACGATTAAAAAAAAAAAAGATTATCGTTTTGTCAAGAACTCCGAGATCAATCGCAGGGTTGCCCGACCTGATTCAATGCACGGGCGGATTATTGATTTGTATATGCGTAAAATGGATTTAGGCGAGAAAAACTTTCTTGCCCTGTACTGTGACACAGCCTTCTTACCAATAGATTTAACTTTTGTTTCGATGTTATCGTTCCAGTCCAAGAAGGTGCAATGTATTGCTTTCCTTGAGACGAGTTTGATTCATGCTGATGTGGGGTAGGAGATATTGTCTGCGGTAGTTAAATGATAGCAGCTCCGTTTTGGACGCGTTAAAATTTACAAGCCATTTCTTGCCCTAGTCCAACACAGATTGGAGGTCCGTTTCACAATCAGCTGCGAGGTTAGTAGCGAGGCAGGAGTAAATGATGGTGTTGCCAGCGCAAATATCGACTTAGGATTCGATCCCAGCAGGAAGATCGTTGATGAAGATCAGAAAAAGAGTAGGACCTGGGGGACAGGCGCGTTCTAATAACTATAATCTGGAGGCATGCTCGTTCAACACGAATTACGCGGTTTGATAGGAACGATTTGATCAAATTAAGCAAGCGTCTGTTGCTTGCGCGGAATTCCAGCTTGCCAGACTCTGTCAAATGCTTTAGAGATATCCAGGACAACAACTCTACTCCCCAATGTGAAGTGATTATTGGAGAAAATGCAAAGAATCTGTCGTCTATATAACATCATGGTTACCTTCAAAAGTGTTTCTACATTTCCCAGATACCTCTCCCGAGTCAAACCTCTAATAGGGGAGTACATGACCAAAGACTGTGTACGCCATTACATGCAGCTTTGGAAAGAAATATAAAGGAGAAATGGGTCACCCTCTTAAGGTAAGACTGCAAAAACATTGCATGGTCGTAACACGAGGGGAGATATTATGTTGTCCCAATAGTTCGTAAACACTTGCGAAATGGGTCTATCTGGTACAGCACAATCGAGACAATCGATTGGTTCAGAAAGGACAAGAGACACCCTCGGTTTCAAAACAAGATCGATTTCCAGCAGTAGGTTGCCATTACTTTCTGCAGTAGACTGGTTGCCAACCAAGGCTATAAAACCCAATCTGTCCTGCTATTTAACTCATAACTGGGGAGAGAAAAACATATTATATTAACAAGTAGTAATTAGCGAGGGATCAGTTTATTACTTTATAGCAACAGAAAACCGATCCTCCACTTTATGCCCAAAGGAAGCTTTACTTATGTTTCCAACTATTATATTCAAACAGTCAGTTAAATATAATACGTGATACACGCTTGGGCGATCATGTCTCCGAAGTGACATGACTGACTGGCCAGAAGATTTTCCAGTAATAAGTTGCGTAGGGTGCTTCTCAGGTGGAAGGTGTTCAGACGCCTCTGATGCTTGGCGTACGTGGTCCATGTCTGGTTGCTGTATAGCAGTGTGCTGATGACACAAGCGTTGTACATTGCAAGATTGGCCTTCATCTATTGCTATGTGTATTAAGACTCCGTGTCGACTAAAAAAATTTTCTCGCAGAATCCATCTTGTACATTTATAAATTTGCCATTCATCCGTGCATTGAATACTGTTGAAATATCTGGTCGGGTGCTCCTGCTATTCATCTCGAGGTTCTCGTCAGAATCCATCTTTCACATTTATAAATTTGCCATTCGTCCGTGCATTGAATACTGTTGCCATATCTGGTCGGGTGCTCCTGCTATTCATCTCGAGGTTCTCGTCAGAATCCATCTTTCCTATTTATAAATCTACCATTCGTCCGTGCATTGAATACTGTTGTCATATCTGGTCGTGTGCTCCTGCTATTCATCTCGACGTTCTCGTCAGAATCCATCTTTCACATTTATAAATTTGCCATTCGTCCGTGCATTGAATACTGTTGCCATATCTGGTCGGGTGCTCCTGCTATTCATCTCGAGGTTCTCGTCAGAATCCATCTTTCCTATTTATAAATCTACCATTCGTCCGTGCATTGAATACTGTTGCCATATCTGGTCGGGTGTTCCTGCTATTCATCTCGACGTTCTCGTCAGAATCCATCTTTCCTATTTATAAATCTACCATTCGTCCGTGCATTGAATACTGTTGCCATATCTGGTCGGGTGATCCTGCTATTCATCTCGAGGTTCTCGTCAGAATCCATCTTTCCTATTTATAAATCTACCATTCGTCCGTGCATTGAATACTGTTGCCATATCTGGTCGTGTGCTCCTGCTATTCATCTCGAGGTTCTCGTCAGAATCCATCTTTCACATTTATAAATTTGCCATTCGTCCGTGCATTGAATACTGTTGCCATATCTGGTCGGGTGCTCCCGCTATTCATCTCGAGGTTCTCGTCAGAATCCATCTTTCACATTTTTAAATCTACCATTCGTGCATGCATTGAATACTGTTACCATATCTCGTTAAATGCTACTGCTGTTCCTTTCGATGTTCTCGTCAGAATCAATCTTTCACATTTATAAATATACCATTCGTCCGTGCATTGCATACTGTCGTCATATCTGGTCGCGTGCTTCTGCGACACATCTCGAGACACTCGGCAAACTCCAAAGAAGGATCTGCAATATAATCGGTCTTGTTATGGCATCTCGACTTCAGACATTTTTTTCACCGGCGTGATGTGGCTATCATTTGGTTCTTCTGCAAAAAAATGTTCACGTCAAATGCTCCGACGAGGTTTTTTCTTTTTCCTGAGGCCCTGACCACGTTCATTTAAATGTGCTACTAGATGGGCATTAACCGCCACTTCTATTTCGTTGAGCAACGTTGAGCCTGTTCAGTAATTAGATGGGTGACCGCTTGGGAATACCAGGTGCTGTAAGCGTTTAGTGACAGATTTGCGCTGTGGTGCAGTAATTAATTAGAGCACTCTGGCTATTGGGAGTGTATAATGATAATATACACGCTAAAAGTCTGACTTCTTCTACCGAGCGACCATAGCCCAGAGGTAGAATCGCCGACTGACACCAATTCGGTCGGGTTTCCATTCCGGGTTGAAAGCAATCGGAGTCTAACCGTACTGATGAGCTGTGATACAGCGAAACAGATCTGCCTGCGGATGACTATACATATATATATATAAGCCAGTTTCAAAGATGCCAAATTACATTAATGGGCAAAAACTAATGACTGCCTCTTTTTTACCATTTATTTATAAAAAAACAAAGTGGAATTAAAATGAAAAACATTAACGATATATTCTCGACATTTTCGTAGGTGTATGAATAAAATTTCAAAATAAATACTCCACATTGATCTTGATAAAGTCCCTCAGTCAGTCAGTTAAGTGCCATACGTGATACACGCTTGGGCGATCATGTCTCGAAAGAGACATAACTGACTGGGCAGAAGATTATCCCGCAGTAGTTTGCCATTGCTTTCTGCGGTAGACTGGTTGCCGACCAAGGCTATAGAACCCAATCTGTTCTGCTATTTAACCCATAACTAGAAGGAAGAGACAGATTAATACCTTTCCCAAGGGTATTTGCGCGTAAGTGAATACTATGGATTCAACTGGAATTCGAACTCGGCTCCCCGGCTTCTCGTTCCGAGCCGATATCCACTGTACCACAACGCACATCCATCAGGGGATGAATAATATGCTCTTTGCTTTTTATTTATATTTCCTTTAGAGATATAGTTAATTTATACCTGAACTAGCAGTATAGCCCGGCGTTGCTCGGGTGTAATGAAAGCATTAAAACTAATCCATGGTCCTGGAGCTCAGACTCTTTGGACGTTGGCACTAAAAACTAAAAAGCAATAGTTGTTTCCAGTTAAAGCGAAACCGTAGACTGAAAGAAAAATGAAAAATAAGTCAAATTTTGAATTCCTGGTATCGATATCAAATAAGTTATTTTCGTCGTAAACTGAATTTTGAAGGCGACATAAGTCCTCTGAATAAATGGTATCATGGCTGAGAGTAAGAACTACAATTATACATACTTAGAGCCAAACCCGAATCAAAAACTAAAATAAAAGGGCTGAAAAAATACAGACATACAGGCAGATAAACAGACACACACACAAACATCTTGCCTTATATATATATATAATCGATTTTTTGCACTATTGTAAGAACTGCAACCTTGAAACTTCTGAATATCGTTTCTTATGTCTTTGTCTATGAGTGTATCAAATTTTATTAAAATCGGACCACTTCTTCTTTAACCCGATTTTTTCGATTATCAATTTTTGATATTTATCGTTGGTACCTCGACACTAAACCTAGCTAAGAACACTTGCAAACGCTTATAGTACAACTGTGTAAATTTTCAAGAAAATTGGTTCAGCCATTTCGGAGTCTATAGGTAACGGAGACACACACACACACAGACACACACACACACGCACACACACATATTTATAAATAAGTTTAGACTTTATACACACACACATACAGTGGCAAGAAAATATTATCCGTAAATTATCTTTCGGTTTGCCAAATTGCCTTCAGCTCATGCATGCTTATATTTGCCACTGTTGTGGTCTCGTGATCGAAGTTTGAATATGATCAGCCCTGTTTTCTTGTTGCTTTTACAGTGTAAATATGTCCGCTCCGCTTACAGTGTGCACCAAGGAGGAAGAAAGATCAGTAATATAATATCTATAGATACAGTCTATATCCTCTAGGCCATGTGTCCTTAAAGATACATCGCCCATGGATATAGACGTAGGTTAGTCCTGTGACTTGACCCAAAGAGTTGTGAGTTCAATTCCAGGCTACAGCAGTGGTGAACAAGTAACTTACAGGGTTAGAGGGAGATAACTCATGACTTTCAGAAGAGACATTAGCAAGGGTTATAATATAGTAATTGTGAGAGTAATAAAGGGTTTTGTTTGAAATTCCTTGCACATGAAGTATGCCGGAGCACAAAACGGCCGAAACGTCGTACAAATGGCAACAAAGATGAGGAAAATAGTCCGAATAATGTAAATACTGTAAATAATACCTCATCTCAAAAAAATAGACAAATAGAATGATCTATTATTAAACGTCGTACAAATGACAACAAAGATGAGGACAATAATCCGAATAATGTAAATACTGTAAATACTACCTCATCTCAGAAATATAGACAAATAGAATGATCTATTATTAAACGTCGTACAAATGGCAACAAAGATGAGGTCAATAGTCCGAATAATGTAAATACTGTAAATACTGCCTCATCTTAGAAATACAGACAAATACAATGTCTCTCGTCGAAAGATTTGTCAGGGGCTGAAATTCATCTAACATAATATGTCGATGTTGAAGTACCACGTACAATTGTGTATGAGTGGATGGAGCCGTTTAAATGTGGCCGAACACAACAGAAATGGCAAAAAGTGACGAAGGATCACCTCCCCCATTAACAACACTAAAAAGAACAATAACAGTTACTGGAATTTTGAGACCAGTTTCCCTGAAATTGAATTTTATATATTTCAACCAAACGTTTTTTTTTTCATAGTCAATATTATCAGTAATATTCAATAAGTGCCATATGTGGTACACGCTTGAACGATCATGTCTTAAAGGTTTAAATGATGTTCCTGGAGTAGATTGTCATTACATTTTGTTGTATACTAGTTCTAACCAATGCTATAAAACCAAATCTGCACAGCTATTTAATCCATAGCTAGGGGGAGAAATGACGGATTAACACCTTTCTCAAGGGTATTTGTGAGTAAGTAAATGCGACAAACTCAACTAGAATTCGAAATCCGCGTTCTGGTTTCTCGTTCCGTGTCGATATCCATTGAACCACAACGCAACTCCTCGTTTAGTACTCTTACCATGCGGAAAAAGAATGTCGACGTCCGGCTGAGTAAAGAAAAAATACGGATTTATGTATAAACCCATAGCACCTGTTCTCGAAAATGTCGTAGTCAGATGTTGGCAAGGCAGAAATGGCTTCTGTTCCGAAGAACTTAAGTCACTTGTGCCTCTGCCACATGAGTATACTGGTGCAACCAGACTGGCAACAAGGTCCCACCCATGTACAGTTAGACCTACCAAATGCAGCCGACAACTCTACTCCCTCAGCTTCTTTTCTCGCATTTCCCGCCTGTGGAACTCCCTTCCATATACTTGCTTTCCTGACGGCTACAACCTCCAGGAATTTAAATGCAATGTCGATTCTCATCTCTAATCCACTTGACTCCAGTTTTTTCTACATCAGCCCGTATATTTTATTCTGTTCTTTTCTCTCTATCTTCTCAACAGTCTTCACACCTGTGTTCCTATCCTTCTCTTGCCCTTTTTTCTGACCCCCCCCTGTAGCTGGTCCGTCTTTCTCTTCATTCTCCTCAGGTCTAAACTTTCACTCTTATGTAGCGCCTTGCGCATCAGTGGCGGTACGGCGTTACTTGAGGTGAAACGATTAAAAAAAAAACAAAAAAAAACAGTTATGTTCAATCATCATAAAGAGCTGTATTTAACTTCCGATGGCTGATGGTCACTGAGCTTTATTGATATCAACTGCGATCTCAACTGCTAGAAACGTTACTTCATTACCGGCCATCATTATTAGGCAAAACTGGGCAAATTGTTACAAGGCAGCGACATTTTACCCATCGCATCCTTCAGATTTTATATATACGTGTATATATATATATATATATATATATATATATATATATCTCAATCCTGGGTGAAAAAGCAATCGGAGTCTAACCGTACTGATGAGCTGTGATACGGTGAAACAGATCTGTCTGCGGATGACAATATATATATATATATATATACACTACCGGCCATAATTATTAGGCCACCCAAGTTTTAAAAAAATCATGTATTTCATACTATTTTTAGTATTTATTGCCAAGTGGATAATTCTAAATGAAAATAGAATGGTTCTTTTTTTATTATTAATTTCCAAAAATTTTCAAGGTAAATAGCGACAGTTTACCCATCGCACCCTCTCTCTCTCTCTCTCTCTCTCTCTCTATATATATATATATATATATATATATATATATATATATACACTACCGTCATAACTAATAGGCCACCCCAGTTTTTTAAAAGAAATCATGTATTTTATACCATTTTTAATATTTATTGCCAAGTGGATAATTCTAAATGAAAATAGAATGGTTCTTTTGTTGTTATTACTTTGCAAACTTTTACAAGGCAGCCAGGAAGCCTTGGCTTCGGTCAGCCAATAAGACGAGACTGGCATGGAGAAGAGAGCACAAAAACTGGACACCAGAACAGTTGATTTTATGCACATTTTGTTGTGCAGCATTAACAAAGACCGATTCTTTTTTTATGAAAAACATTATTTCTTAAAAAAAAAATAATTGTAATTTTTAGTCGATGCTCCTGAAAGGGACGCAAAAGTGGCAAATCTTTCGTTTATTTTTCAGGAATTCTTCTTCTTTTTTTTCTATGTGCCCTGTCCCTTTAAGATGTAGTCGATCATGGTTCTCCACGTCTCCCTCTCTCTTGAGGCTCTTAGTATGTTTTCTCCTGTTACAGCTCGCAACCCCCGTTCCGTCATCTACCTGATCAGGCCCTGCAAATATGTTATCTGCTGCCTTCCTCTGTCTCTCTTTCCTTCTATCTGGCCAGTCAGTATCAGGTTCTCCAAGCCCTCCTTCCTCATTGGATGCCCCAGGAACTTCAGTTGTCTCTTCCAGGTGCTCAGTATTAATTTCCTTTTTGTTGCCATTCTTTCCAACACCTCATCGTTGCTTGCATGCTCAGTCCACAATATCCACAGCATCCTTCTGTAGCATCCTTTTCTATATAGCTATTTTTTTTTTACTATAACATTCTTCTTCTTCTATGTGTCCTGTCCCTTCAGTACGTAGGCGATCATGGTTCTCCACGTCTCCCTATCCCTTGTGGCTCTTAGTATGTTTGCTCCTGTTACTCCTGGCAACCCCCGTTCCGTCAACCACCTGATCAGGCCCTGCAAATATGTTATCCGCTGCCTTTCTCTGTCTCTCTTTCCTTCTATCTGTCCAGTCAGTATCAGGTTCTCCAAGCCCTCCTTCCTCATTGCATGTCCCAGGCTCTTCAATTGTCTCTTCCTGATGCTCAGTATTAATTTCCTTTTTGTTGCCATTCTTTCCAACACCTCATCGTTGCTTGCATGCTCAGTCCACGATATCCACAGCATCCTTCTGTAGAACCACATTTCGGTCGCTTCCAATGTCAGGAATTATTGACCTTAAATAACCGTGAATGAATTCCTTCAATATTCATGACCTTAAATAAAGTTACTGTTTCCTTGTTACAACTTTGAGTTGAAGATTCAGACAAACATCTCAAACATTGTTCACTTTGTGCCTGCATCGTAATAGCTAAATAATTTTCTGAATTCTTCCCGTTTTTACTGGGAACCTGGTTAATTGTCTTCAAATCGATAAACGCCATCTTGAATATTGATACATCTACCATTTGTCAATCCACCAAATATGGATGCGATTTTTTGACAGGTGCTCTTGTTATATATCTGGAGATTTCTGAAAAAAGCTAAAGAAAGTTGTGCAATATTATCATCCCTGACCTGGCATTTCGGATTCAGTCGCTTTTCCACCGCCGTAATGTGGCTTGCCTTTCCGTTTCCTATAACTATTTATATGGCAATTGTTGCAATCATTTTTCGTCCTGGATAACTCAACCTCAACAATTTAAGCGATATACTTGATTGGCAAGTAGGTCTCATCGTTTTACTGGTGAAATAGCGAAACTCAATCGTAAGTTCGATTCTATTAGTTGCTTTTCTTGCATTTCTCTTCTGTCGGCTACGATTTTCAGACATTTAACTGCAAGGTCAGTCGCCATCTTTTGTTTCATTTTCAGTTCTTCATATCAAAGAGTTTTCATTCTTTGTCATTCTCAGTTACCGCTTAAATCTTAGTGGGATTATCGCCTTACTTGGAGTGAAAAAAATCTGGTAATTTTTTTTTTGTTCCCCGAAGGCCTTTACCCCTTCAAATCTTTCCAAAACATCTCTATTTCCGTGCAAATGTATTTGCTGAACTCAAATCGGTAATTGTTTATTGAAGAAACATACCTTTTTTTCATTTTATCGAGCAGAAAAATATGGAACTTCTTGTCGCTGTTTCTCTCACTCCGTAACCACGGTTCAGAACTGTCATTCACTGCAGACTGAATTCACGCGTAGTATTACGATTTTTCAGTCTTTTTACTTCCATTTTGCGATTAATGCGCAGAAAATGAGTTCCGAAACACAACAAATCGCGGAATAATGGCTGCCAGATGGAGTAAATAGAACGAATTCAGTATCCTACGCCTCAGGTCATTCAGCGGTGAATCATGAAATAAGAACGGTGGTAAGGGGTGATATATAGTCCGGTTGATTTCTGGTCGATAACATGAAAAAAGGGTACGTTTCTTCTATTAACAATTATCGATTTGAGTTCAGCATATACATTCGCACGGAATTAAGGATGTATTGGAAAGATTTGAAGCGGTAAAGGCCTTCGGGGAACGAAACAAAAATTTACCAAAAATCTTTTTAAAAATTTAGCCCGCCAGCACAATGTCACGCAGTAATCCGGCAATAACTTCCAGTTGAACTTCCAGTAATGCTTGGTAGCGCCAGTGAAGAACATTTAAGTAATTTATCACTGATTAAGCGGATGTTTGTTTTGGTGTAATGGTTCGCGACTTGGGACAATAAGTCGGAGAACTGAGTTCGAATTTTATATGAATTCGTTGCATTCACTCTTTCTTTTTTTTTTTTTTTTAATCATTTCACCCCGAGCAAGGCAGAAACGCCACTGATGTGCAGGGGGTTACATAAATGTAAAAAGATTAATTAGAAAAGAGTGAGGAGTACAAGCTAGTTAGAAAGGAACAATAGAAAGCTGAGAAAGCAGGTGCACTGACAGATACATGGGCGGAGAGAAAGGGAAGGTTATACAGGGGTGGGGAGAGAGCTAGAGTCCAGTGGTTAGTAGATGAGTATTAACTTTGAATTTAAATTTCTGGAGGTTGTAGCCGTCAGGAAAGCAAGAATACGGGAGTGAGTTCCACAGGCGGGAAGTGCGAGAGAAGAAGCTGCAGGAGTGGAATTGTCGTCTGTATTTGGCTAACCTGACTGTGAATGGGTGGGACCCAGTTGCCAGTCTGGTTGCACAGGTAAACACCTGTTGAGGAGGCATCAGTGACTTAAGCTCATCCGAGCAGAAGCCATGGAAGTATAGCCTGGAAGGGAAACTACAATACCTCCTACAGAAGGTAGCTGAAGTGAGTGATTTAATAATTTTTACAAAGGTTTGACTTTCCACCCTGTATTTGAATTTCAGTGTGGCTTTTAGGAAAATCACCCCTGTCCTAATATCTTTGCACATTACCAGTAGTGTGCGAAAGTGTTTGTACAGGGGTGATTTAAAACTTGATTTTGATGCCTCATAAAAAATAAGATAGTTCTTGTCGTAATACTTTTGCATAGTACTGTATTTATTGTGAGAAATAAGTTTGTAGATCAGGTTATATTGATCTATTTTTGTAAGGTGGATTTTGTTGAGTGTCAGATATATTGCAGGTATATATATAGATATATTTTTTTCTTTTAAATTACTTGTAATATTTTTGCTTAAAAAAATGTACACCCGGAATTTTTATTATAACACTCTAGCTTTATACTTTCATAGTGCTTTAACACAAATTTGGGGGTTAACTATTTGCCCATAGCTGGGACTCTGACAGGTGCTACCACCCCGGGTCAGGGCGGACCTGGGAACGACAGCAATTAAGATGTCGTTCCATGCTTCTCACAACCTCTTAACTATCAGCCTAGCTGCCGGCTGTAGTTTATCGTCATATCAAGTATCACAAAAAAGAGGAATCCTAATACAAACAGCAGGTCGGGAATACTAAAATTAAACATATGCCGAAATCGCCATTTTTGTCTTTCTGAATATTTTTTTATTCATTGTCACTTCTCTAGACAATAATAATGTTTTTTCAATCAGTTTCTTCCCTAGTAACTCCTTGCGTCTTGGTGGCTTTATCGCCTTGATTAGGGTATAATTATTT
Organism: Ascarosepion bandense; assembly: GCA_037127315.1. Classification (NCBI taxonomy): domain Eukaryota; kingdom Metazoa; phylum Mollusca; class Cephalopoda; order Sepiida; family Sepiidae; genus Ascarosepion; species Ascarosepion bandense. The sequence goes on along the minus strand of JBBBDQ010001740.1, from coordinate 452,467 downwards.
AAATAGGTGTTTAATACATTCAGCTGTTACAAGAATCGAAGATTGCCAGAATAAAAGAATAGCAAATTTTCATCGATAAAACCTAATATAACGGCCATTTTTTAGAGTGAAAGCAAGATTTGAGAATAAGTGTAAATGAAATATCACCAGTTGACCTTGTTATCTTTTATAAATCTATCTATCGACTGGAGTAAGTGGGAAGGTCTTCAACTACTAGCAAGATTCTAGTAGTTGACTAAAATCAATAAGTGTAAATTGTTGTGATTTGCAACAAGTGGTTGATACCAATTCTACAAGGACTTTAGTGATACTACTAAACAAATCACTTCTCTCTCATCTGTGAACGACACACGATAAAAAATATATGATGAACATTTCTAGTTTCTCTTATGACGAACTAAAAGTCGTCCCTTTTCAAAATAAATAAATAAAATAAAATGAAATAAAAAACTGTTACTAAAGCTTCAAATGGAAAATAAATAAAAAATGAACAACAAAAAAAAAAAAAACATTGGGCTTTGGTTTTGGGTATTTAAAATTTGCGTGATACGAAAATGTTTTTACATCAAGATTACTGTCATTTTAAATTTGGAAAAATAAATTCTAAAATTACATTTATCTGTAATTGTATATGGACAAGCAGACTCAAAGCCATAGCATTTAAGTTGTTAAAAACTTAACAATCTTAAATATGACTACTTAATGAGTCGGTCTGTTAAAAAACATACGCTTTGGTATAAGCATATATTAAAAAAAAAACTCGTATAAACTCGGATGCACACACATACGCACACAAACATATATATATATATATATATATATATATATATGTGTGTGTGTGTGTGTGTGTGTGTGTGTGTGTGTAAGAACTCGGGAAAATTTTCCCCCGTATTTAATAAATGAAAGAAAGGTTTCATATATATATATATATATATATATATATATATATATATATATATATATATAATCTAAACTTATATATAAATGGAACTTTGTCTCTGTGTGTGTGTCAGTGTGTGTTTGTGTGTGTCTGTTACCTATAGACTCCGAAACGGCCGAACCGATTTTCTTGAAAATTTACACAGTTGTATTATAAACGTCTGCTAATGTTCTTAGTTAAGTTTTGTGTCGCGGTATCCCCGATAAATATCGAAAATCGATAATTAAAAAATCAGGTTATAGAATTAGTGGTCCGATTTTAATCAAATTTGATATACTTATAGACAAAAACATAAGAAACGATATTCAGAAGTTTCAAGGTTACAGTTCTTACAATAGTGCAGAAAATCGATAACATATATATATAAAAGGCAAGATGTTTGTGTGTGTGTCTGTTTATCTGTCTGTATGTCCTTTATACAAATGCAAACTTCACACAAATATTCTTTAGACTGAGTCTGAGCTCCGGGACCATGGATTAGTTTTAAATCTTTTATTACACCCGAGCAACGCCTGTCTATACGGCTATATATATCTGTGAGTCTGTGTGTGACTGTTCCCTATGCACACCTACATTTTTTAAGCTACTTCATTTAAACTTTCTCGGGACACATATCTACAGGGAAGCCAGGTCGACACATGCTTTTTGAATTTAAGTTCAGCAATTTTTCCTTTCGCACTTTTTGGCCAATGGAGCCCATTGTTTACATTTACTGCATAAAACATCTAAGATCTAAGATGGTTGATAAATTACGTCACAGAAATCAAATCACACGTGTCAAACGCGGGCAAAACATTTTTTTTATTAAAAAAAATAAGCCTTTATATTTAATTTTTATTCCGATGTTTTAAAAATTCATTTGGTCAAAAAAAATTAAAAGAAATATTTTAAAAACAAAAGTGTTTTTTTCAAACAAAATATGTCAAAAAAAAGTACCAGTGGTTAATTTAATTATTTCAGTTTTTTTTTTCGGATTTAATATTTCATATTTCAGAAAATAAAATTAAAAAAAATAAAGCTTTTTTTTTTCGCGAAATATTTCAAGTAGGAAATCAACTGTCTGTAAATGATTTCCATCTACTCCTGTCATGGGCATCTTTTACTAATAAAATGTTTTGAGTTGCACGGGCAAAGCCGGGCTATGATGCTAGTATATTATTACTGGGCGTGTCAGGAAGAGGGTATGAGAAGGAAGAGAATACAGATGAGAGTGGGGTTGACAGAGAAAAAAGCTTGAGATGTAAGTTAGTGATACAGGCGATGACTATTGACTTTACATTTGAATTCTTGAAGACTGTAGCTTTACGGGAAAGCAAGTATGCGGAAGGGAATTCTACAGGTGGGAAGTGCGAGAAAAGTTGCTGAGGGACTATATTTGGTGTCTACAATTTATCGGTTTCACAGTAAAAAAGGGTGGGACCTAGTTGCTATCGACGAAATGGATCGATGAAATTCATATATATGGGGTACCAGTGAGCTAAGTTCATCAGAGCAGAAGCCGTGAAAGTATTTGTAGAAGAGACACAGGGAAGTATAAAAGTGTACATTTTGTTTCGACATTGAAGGAACAGTGAATCATCAGGTAGTAAAAGAGATGAAAATTCACTTCCTTTTATTGTAATTTTTTTTTTTTTGTCCGAGGAAAAGGGGGATAAGGAAGAGGAGAAACCAGAAGAGGAAATCAAAAGGGAAGGACACAGAGGGAATAACAAACCAAGAGGGGGAAAACGAGAGAGAAAGAACACCCTCTCTGTGTGTTTCATTTAAGTAATCAGAATAGAGATTTACTTTAAATTTGAAAAATAGTTTATATTTTGGGGGAATACATGATTTCCTTTTTAAAAATTAAGTCGACACTTCGGCCGTTAAGATTGAAAGAAAAAATCAAGTATTTCCCGAAAAGTATAAACGTTTTTCAAATTTAAATATAATCGCTATTCTGAATAGTTAAGTTGAACAAACATAAATGTTTGTTTCTTTCCATATCTATAAATAACAATAGTTTTTCGTGCCAACGTCCAAAGAGTCTGAAAACCAGGACCATGGATTAGTTTTAAAGCTTTTATTACGCCCGAGCAACGCCGGGCTATACTGCTAGTATCACATAAATATCTACAATATCATGCATCTGGGAATTCATTATCAGAGTTCTAGCAGAATATATCGTCTTAGACTGTCATGTCAGTGTATTCTTTTTCAATAAGGACTGGTCATCCAAATATTACGAGGGCAAGAGTTTAATCAAAATTATGACATGGGCGAAATGAAGGATTTCAGCAATTTTTGACAATTTATAAAAATAAAGTTGTATACCTAACTATATACATAAATGGGATGTTACCGTCATGTCAATTTATTCTTTTTCACTAAAAACTGATCATAATGATATTGTGAAGGTAAGACCTTCATCAAATTGATGAAGTGAGTGAAATACCGGATTTCAGCCATCTTTGATGATTTTTACCTCTAAAAATAAATTCGTAATATTGACCCGTACTGTTATAAAAATAAAGTTGTATACTTATCTATATATAGATACTGTATATATATATATATATATATATATATATATATATACTGTATATATATATATATATATATATATAGTACTGTGCAAAAGTATTAGGACAAGAACTATTTTATCTTTCATGAGGCATGTTGACAGAAAATAAACAATTTAATTAAAGTAATTTTTTTGATTTACTCAAAAATGCTTTAACAAGAAAAAATACTTGTTACAAAATAAATTTAATATTTATTATAATAGCACTTTTGCTTTAAAATAATAAAATAATTGCGATAATTTACCAATCGCACCTAAAATATATATATATATACAGTACTGCGCAAAAGTATTAGGACAATAACTATTTTATCTTATATGAGGCATATTGACAGAAAATGAACAATTTAATTGAAATAATTTTATTTGATTTACTTAACAAGAAAAAATACTTGTTAGAAAATAAATTTAATATTTACTATAATAGCCTTTTGCTTTGATCACAGCCTTCATTCTGTCAGGCATTGACATCACAAGCTTCTTCAATGTATCTAATGATATCTCCTGCCAAGCAGCCTGTATTTGTTCCCTAAGCAAAGTGTGTCTTGGGACGTAGAATTAGATTTATCAAATTTTTTTATCTAAAATATCCCATCAATAGGTTTGATATCAGGGTTCTGTGGAGGTCAATTCAAATTTCAAAGCCTCCCTTTCTCTTCCTTTTCAGTTAAATAATTCTTACAAAGATTTGGATTTTCACCCTGCATTTGAATTTCAGGGGTTTTTTTTTAGGAAAATCACCCCTGTCCTAATACTTTTGTACACTACCGGTAGTGTGCAATGATGTTTGGACAGGAGTGATTTTAAACTTTATTTTGATGCCTCATAAAAGATTAAATAGTTCTTGTCTTAATACTTTTGCACAGTACTGTATATTTAACGTACTTTTTGCTGGTAACGCAATATCTTTTCTCAGTTCGTTTTTCAGTCAGCCATCTTGTTTTAAGCAAACTTTTTTTTTCAAAATACGTTTTTCTTTTTTTCAATCGTATAGTCTCAGTCTTTACTGTTTCTGTTTGCTATTCTAATTGTGTAACATTTTTTTTTAGAAAAGTATAGTTTAAATGAATATCTTTTACTTTTTATTTATTTCTATTTTCGTTACATTGTTGTAGGGAAACATTTTTTCACACGTATTTTCAGCGTTTTAGTTTCTTTTTTTTTTGTATACTTTTTATGTATAGTTTAATTTTGTGTCTTTTGTTTTATTAAATCTTTTTTCGTTACTGCTAAGCAGAGTCTGTGTTGTCGTTGAATTATACGATGGTCATTCAATAAATAAGGTAAATGTTTCGGTATGAAAACTTCTAATAGAGATAAAAGCTTACTTTTTTAATATATTTTCCTTTACTTCTTTTTCAAAGGGATTTAATGTTTTTTGCAGATTAAAAATAATTGAGAGTTTCAGAGATTAACAAAGATGGCTGAGCAAGAAGCATTCTCCAGGATTGAATAGAGGTCAGTTATCAAGGTTTTGGTTGCTGAAAAGTGCAAGACATTTCAAAATTCGTAGGAGAATGTCAAGTGTGTATGGTGCCGCATGTTTCAGCCAAAAATGTCTACAAGTGGGCTACATTGTTTAAAGAAGTACGGAGCAATGTTGAGGATGATAACACGCCTGGGAGGCCTACAGAATTGAGGTCTCTTCAGGTGATCGAATCAGTCAATGACCCCATTCAGTCTGACAGAAGGGTGACAGTGGCTGACACAGCAAGGACTTTGAGCTTATCTGTTGGGACAGCACACAAAATCGTCCATGATGATCTTGCCTACCCGAAGGTCATCTGCCGGTGGGTGCCAAAGATGCAAACGATGCAGAACATCAACGAGCTGGGCTGGGAACGGCTTCATCATCCCCATTACAGCCCATACCTTCACCTGTTTGGTCCCTTGAAAGCGTTCAGGAGAGGCACGAAGTTTGAAAGTAAAGATGAAGTCAAAAGTGATTGGCTGAGACATCAGCCCAAAGATTTTTCCGCTGAGGGAATACGAAAACTTATGCACAGATGGGAAAGTGTGTGACACTGCTGAGAGACGACGTTGAAAAAAATAGCTTCTATCTGTATTAGATGTGATTATACCGAAAAATTGATTTAATTTATTGAATGATCCTAGTAGAGGTCGTTATATCGAAAAATTCACCTTATTTATAGAATGAACCTCATAGATGTCCTTATTTATTGAATGACCCTAGTAAAAGTCCTTATACCGAAAAATTCACCTTATTTATTGAATGACCCTCGTAGATGTCCTTATACCGAAAAATTCTCCTTATTTATTGAATAACCTCGTAGAAGTCCTTATATCGAAAAATTCACCTTATTTATTGAATGACCCTCGTAGAAGTCCTTATTCCGAAAAATTCACCTTATTTATTGAATGACACTCGTAAATGTCCTTATACCGAAAAATTCACCGTATTTATTGAATGACCCTCGTAGAAGTCCTTATACCGAAAAATTCACCTTATTTATTGAATGACATTCGTAAATGTCCTTATACCGAAAAATTCAGCTTATTTTTTGAATCACCTTCGTAGAAGTCCTTATACCAAAAAATTCACCTTATTTATTGCATGACCCTCGTAGAAGTCCTTATACCAAAAAAGTCACCTTATTTATTGAATGACCCTCGTAGAAGTCCTTATACCGAAAGATTCACCTTTTTTATTGAATGACCCTCGTAGAAGTCCTCATACCGAAAAATTCACCTTATTTATTGAATGACCCTCGTAGAAGTTCTTATACCAAAAAATTCACCTTATTTATTGAATGACCCTCGTAGAAGTCCTTATACCGAAAGATTCACCTTTTTATTGAATGACCCTCGTAGAAGTCCTTATACCGAAAAATTCAGCTTATTTTTTGAATGACCTTCGTAGAAGTCCTTATACCGAAAAATTCACCTTATTTATTGAATGACCATCGTAGAAGTCCTTATTCCGAAAAATTCACCTTATTTATTGAATGACACTCGTAAATGTCCTTATACCGAAAAATTCACCGTATTTATTGAATGACCCTCGTAGAAGTCCTTATACCGAAAAATTCAGCTTATTTTTTGAATGACCTTCGTAGAAGTCCTTATACCGAAAAATTCACCTTATTTATTGAATGACCATCGTAGAAGTCCTTATACCGAAAAATTCACCTTATTTATTGAATGACCCTCGTAGAAGTCCTTATACCGAAAAATTCACCTTATTTATTGAATGACATTCGTAAATGTCCTTATACCGAAAAATTCAGCTTATTTTTTGAATCACCTTCGTAGAAGTCCTTATACCAAAAAATTCACCTTATTTATTGAATGACATTCGTAAATGTCCTTATACAGAAAAATTCACCTTATTTATTGAATGACCCTCGTAGAAGTCCTTATACCGAAAAAAAATCACCTTATTTATTGAATGACGTTCGTAGAAGTCCTTATACCGAAAAATTATTTATTGTTGTCTTTTCGTTTAAAAAAATCATATTTGTTTTTTTTCTCCCCAGTTTCTCTAGTGTTCTTGAAAAACATATTTCAGAAAAGGAGACCAAACGAACAAATGTGACCCACAAAAGTTGGTCCGTAATCAAAAAGAACCTATTTGGTTCTAAAACAGACCCACCCGATAAAGAGCAACCAAAAGCATGCCAAAAAAAAAAAAAAAAAGACAATGAAATAGAAAGAAAATGTATGAAAGCTGATAATGGTCAAAACACAAATATAAAAAAATAACGAGAAAAAGAAATGAAAAGACCAGTGAAAGTGGAAACGTCGATGGAACGGCCGAGAAATCGCCCTCTTGCAGGAAGTCTCCCCAAGAGTTTTTGGAGAAAGCCGAAAGTTACGCACATCTTATTAATGAAGATGAACATTTGATGGATCACCAAGATTTACAGAATTTTGAAAAAAGAATTTTCTCTCTCTTTATGGTGGACCAATGAACACGCAAGACGAGTCACTCCACAAAAGAAGCAGTCGTCAAGGCTTTGACCTATCTGGGAGTCAGACCACAAAGGGTGATTAAATAGTAAAGGTACTTTACGTAAGACGTACTGCCACCAACACCCGCTGACTGTGAGGATGCATGCAGCCATGACTTCATAACTAAAGATTATATCGTGAGGACCGAACACGAAGGAGGCGATTGACCAAGTTGCAGTATAGGAGGTTCCTCCACAGGTCTTAGGTAAACACTTAGCTGCATATTTAATCAAGTTCGGGCGGATACTCAGTGCAACCTGAGTTGGTGAGGTAGAGTTTAGAAATTATGATAGACCACAATGTCTTCAGCTCAATTCGTAACTGTCTGGATGTGGAGAGCCAGAAAATGCCGGTCATTTGTTCTGGCCGTAAACCAACTTGCTTGAAGTGTGGGCAGAATGGTCACCTGTTCTTTTCCTGCCCAATGAAGATGGCCTCTGTAGTTATGGCTCCCAGCGACTCGAATCCCCGTCCAAATTTTAACAAATGGATAGAGAGATTAAGAAAGAAAGGAAGGAAAAAATTGAAATAAGATAAAAAGAAATAAAAAGAATAAAAAAATAGAGTTTGAAATCAAAGGAAATAAGAGATTAAAATTGGAAAGAGAGAAATAGAGAGACAGTGACGTTTAGAATGTTAAACGAGAAGCAAAGAGATTAAAAATAGATAGAGTATGAAATCAAAACAAAGAAGAAGAGAAGTGAAGAAAAAGATAGGAAAAGAAATAAAATGCGTATGAGTTTTATTTTAAAAAAGGAAAGAGAAGAGATGATGTGAATTTGAAGCAGAGAGAATGAGGATAAAAATAAAGAGAGTGAAATCTGAGTAAAGAAAATGAGAAAGAAACATCGAGAATATGAGAATATGAGGTTAAAAAATAGAAAAAAAAATAGACATAGAGTGAAACAATGAAAAAGAGAAGAGAAAAAGAGAGTGTAATAAGTTAATGACAAGACAAAGAGAAGAAGAGAGAGTAACAAGTGCAAAGTTTGAGTTTAAGTCTGAGTTTTGTTTAACGGCAAATCAATACCTCTGTGGGTTATTTAATGCCAAATAGGTGGGGTTTTAAGGTATTATTTTTAATGTTCAGTTATAGTGAGAAGGTTAATTTAGTCAGGTTTTAATGAAAAAAAAAATTGTTGTATTCTTCTTTATTTGAGAAAACTGAAAATGTCTTCTGGTTTTGTTTCAGTTTTGCTTAATTACACATCAACCTGTGTGGGTTATTTAATGCCAAAAAGGTGGGGTTTTATGACATTTTTTAATGTTCAGTTATAGTGAGAAGGTTAATTTAGTCAAGTTTTAATGAAGACATTTTGTTTTTATTCTTTTTTAGTTGAGAAAACTGAAAATGTCTTCTATTTTTGGGGGGTTTCGTTTAACGGCGCATAAACCTCTGGGGTTTATTTAATGCCAAAAAAGTAGGGGTTTAAGGTAGGTTTTAATAATTGGTTATAGTGAAAATGTTGATTTAGTCAGATTTTAATGTAAAGTTTTTTGTTTTTATTCTTTTTTATTTTAGAAAACTAAAAATGTCTTCTAGTTTTGTTTCAGTTTTGTTTAACAGCACATCAACTTTTTTTGGTTATTTGATGCCAAAAAGGTGGGATTTTAAGGTATTTTTTTAATGTTCGGTTATTGTGAGAAGTTTGATTTAGTCAGATTTTAATAAAAGTTTATTGCTTATATTCTTTTTAATTTTAAAAAACTGAAAATGTCTTCTAGTTTTGTTTCAGTTTTGTTTAACGGCACATCAATCTGTTTGGGTTATTTGATGCCAAAAAGTCGGGGTTTTAAGGATTTTTTTTCAATATTTAGTTATAGTGAGAAGGTTGATTTAGTTCGATTTTAATGAAAAATTTCTGTTTTTATTTTTTATTTTAGAAAACTGAAAATGTTTTTTAGTTTTGTATTCAAAAATGTTTCGTTGAGAATAATTTTTCCTTGAAGAAAGTGTTATGATAATATGTTTTTTTTTCTAAAATATATTATTGTTAATATTTTTCATTAAAAAATGTATATTTTTCTATAAAAGTTTACTTTTATGGATATATATTTTTTATAAAAGTGTATTTTATACTTTCACAGTGGTTTGACCCCAGTTGTAGGTTAACTATTTGCCCATAGCTGGGACCCTAACAGGTGCTACCACTTTAGCTCATGGTGGGCCTGGGAACAACAGCAAGTAAGTAAGTGGTTTCAAGCTTCTCACAACCTCACAATCAGAGCCTTTGCTGCCGGATGCAGTTTACCGTCATGCCCAGGACTCAGAATGTGTAAAGCTAAACAAGAGAGAAAGAGGATATGAAAATAAGAGAGAGAATGAAAACAAAGGAAAGAAAAAGAGAAGAAGAAATAACGAGGATATGTATTTAACAGTAAGAAAATATAATTAAAAGAGAGAGTTTAAAATAAAGTAAAGAAAAAAGGAAGATAAAAAGAAAAGAGAAAAAAAGTATATATAGTTAATGTCGAGAGAAAGAGAAGAGAGGAAGTCTGAAGTTAGCCGAGAGAGAAAGTCAATATAGAAATTGTAGAAGGATTAAAACCAAAGAAGAGAAAAATATCTTGAGAGACAACGACAAATAGAGAAAATTTGTATTTATAGGAGACAAAAAGATAATAGAAAATGGAGAGAGGGTGAAATCAAATCAAAGAAAGAGAGAAAGAGAAGTATAAAAGAGAAAAGAAAATGAAGAAACAAAGAGAAGAAGAGAGAGAGAGAGACTGTATTCTTTCGTGGCATAGAGTATTACTATTATTTCTTTCTTTTCTGGAAAATCTCTGCATACCGGCAGACGATGGCTCGCGTACAGGCGACAGTATGCTTACCACACTTTGAGTAGCACTGCTCTAGATTACTTCAATGAAAAATTTATCTACTGGGGATGGCCTAGTGGGTAAAAGTATTGGTTGAGTAATCCCAAGAGTGAATTGACCCAGCAGAGGTGAGCATAAACTTGGAGAGTTTAGTTACTAAAGGTAAGGGTTAGGGTTAGGGTTAAGGATACCAAGATATCAAAAAAATGAATGGCAAGTAGAACTAGAACAATATGCCCCGTCGACCAATGAAATGGTTTGGTTTGAAATTCCGACATACATCACTTGAAGGCTGGAGCATCAGTCAGTCAGTTAAGTGCCATATGTGATACATGCTTTGGGCGATCATATCTCGAAAGAGACATGACTAACTAGGCACAAGATTTTCTATCCTGCTCTTTAAACTATAGCTGAAAGGAGAAGAGACGGATTGTTATAATAAGTAGTAATTAGTGGGGGATCAGTTTATTACTTAATAACAATAGAAAACTGATCTCCCACTTTATGACCAGTAGAAGCTTGACTTATGTTTCCAACTATTATCTTCAGTCAGTCAGTTAAGTTCCATACGTGATACACGCTTTGGGCGATCATGTCTCGAAAGAGACATGACTAACTAGGCACAAGATTTTCTATCCTGCTCTTTAAACTATAGCTGAAAGGAGAAGAGACGGATTGTTATAATAAGTAGTAATTAGTGGGGGATCAGTTTATTACTTAATAACCATAGAAAACCGATCCCCCACTTTATGACCAGTAGAAGCTTGACTTATGTTTCCAACTATTATCTTCAGTCAGTCAGTTAAGTTCCATACGTGATACACGCTTTGGGCGATCATGTCTCGGAAGAGACATGACTGACTGGGCAGAAGATTTTCTATGCTGCTCTTTAAAAAGAAAAGAAAAAACGAAGATGAAGTTAATGAAGAAACAAAGAGAAGAAGAGAGAGAGAGAGACTGTGTATTCTTTCGTGACATTGAGTATTACTATGATTTCTTTCTTTTCTGGAAAACCTCCGCTTACCGGCAGACGATGGCTCGCGCACCGGTAGACGATGGCTCGCGTACCGGCAGACGATGGCTCGCGTACCGGCAGACGATGGCTCGCGTACCGGCAGACGATGGCTCGCGTACCGGCAGACGATGGCTCGCGTACCGGCGACGGTACGCGTACCACACTTTGAGTAACACTGCTCTGGAGAACGCTAGTTCAATATCTGCTGGAGGACGCATATTTTTCTAACAAGATTTCTCAAATATTGATGGAAATAAATAAGTATACTCTTTAATAAATGAGCAGAACATCTACTCAGATATGGGAACCCGTAAAAAAAAAAAAACGCTTAAGCAATAAATTCAAATACGTCGAGTTAATAAATGAAAATTATATTCCTAAATATATATATATATATATCTATATATACACGGTACTGTGCAAATTTATGAGGACAAAAGCTATTTTATCTTTTATGAGGCATATTGACAGAAAATAAACAATTTAATTAAAGTAATTTGATTTGATTTACTCAACAAATGCTTTAATAAGAAAAAAATACTTGCTACAAAATAAATTTAATATTTAGTATAATAGCCTTTTGCTTTGAAATAATAAAATAATTGCGACAATTTACCAATCGCACCTAATATATATATATATGTATATATATATATATAGTACTGTGCAAAAGTATTAGGACAAGAACTATTTTATTTTTTATGAACCATATTGACAGAAAATAAACAATTTAATTAAAGTAATTTGATTTGATTTACTCAACAAATGCTTTAACGGAAAAAAAACTATTGTTGCAAAATAAATTTAAAATTTACTATAATAGCCTTTTGCTTTGATCACAGCCTTCATTCTGTCTGGCATTGACATCACAACCTTCTTCAATGTATCTAATGGTATCTCCAGCCAAGCAGCTTGTATTTTTCCCAAAGTGTGTCTTGCGAAGTAACATTAGATTTATCAATTTTTTATCTAAAATATCCTGAAGATGTTCAATAGAGTAGTTTCAAAATAACTCTTTTAATAAAAAATAGAAAAAATTAAATGTAACTTCATTTTAATACATTTCTTTTACACTTAGTTTTAAATAATCAATATTTTTTAGCAATTTACTTCGCTTTTCACCCTGTATTTGAATTTCTGTGAGGTTTTTAGGAAAATCAACCCTGTTCTAATATTTTAGCACACTACCGGTCGTGTGCAAAACTGTTATTACAGTGGTGATTTTAAATTTTATTTTGATGACTCATAAAAGATAAAATAGTTCTTGTCCTAATACTTTTGCACAGTACTGTATATAAATAGATACATGTCGCTACACAAACAAATTCTTTCGATACGCAGAAAGACTATAAGTCAAATGCCAGAAAATGAAAAAAATGTCCTAACAAAAATTCATGACAAAGATATTAATTTTCAGAACTGCTGTTTTGTAGAATAGTATTGCTCTAAGACAATGTTTTCCGACCCCGGGGTAAATTACTGCAGTGGGGTAATGAGACCATATTTTGGGGGTCACGGATGTTTTGTTTGGGAAGAGGCAATCAGCTTATAATTTCACACTGTGCCAAATTATTAACGAGCATTTCAAGGAAGTAATTACTTTCCAAATTTGAATAATTCCAACTAACTATTGGGGGTTAACTATTTGCCCATAGCTGGGACCCTAACAGGTGCTACCAGCTCGGTTCAGGGTGGACCTGGGAACAACAGCAATTAATGGATGGTTTAATGCTCCTCACAACCCTCCAATCAGAGGCCTTGCTGCTGGATGCAGTTTACTGTCATACCCAGGACCATCTCTTGTTTAAATTTCGTACAATACTTGATATATTTAAGCATTAGGATCTTGAATATATTTCTTGCTGTTTTCAACAAATAGCGTTTCGGGAACCTCGTTCGTGTATTATCAGATGGCCATGCAGCTATATTAAAGTACTACATGCAAGCTTGAAATTCAATGTATGTCATTTCACCGAAGCGTAAAAAATTCCTTTTAATGATTGAGTTTCCGGTTCCTTCTATATATATATATATATCCATCTGAAATTGTATTTATTGATTATTATTGATGTCAAATTTACCAATGCATTTTTTCCTTACTCTGTTCTCACTGTCTTAATCTGCCCGGGCTTTCGAACAGAAGTAGAAATCTATCCCGCTTCCAACTTAAAATTTTGTTTCCGATTTTGTCTAAAGTCTACTTCCACTTTATAATTTTGAAATGTCCACAGGGCGTAACGTACGTACGTGCTAACTAAGAATATATTTAATAAAACACTGATAGACAGAACTTTTCCATAAAAGTCAACATAATATGTTTATGCAAATTATTGAAACGAAATACGCCATGTATAAGTTTTAAGGAAAATGTAAGCGAAATACTCATTAAAATTAGAAAAACAATGACGCATAATAGAAATTAGATTAAAATGACACATAATAGAAATTAGATAAAAAATGACACGTAATAGTAATTAGAAAACAATGAGGCAAAATAGCAATTAGATAAAAATGACGTATAATAGAAATTAGATTAAAATTACACATAATAAAAATTAGATAAAAACGACGTATAAAAGAAATTAGATAAAAATGATACATAATAGAAATAAGAAAATTGATATATAATAGAAATTAGAAAGAATGACGCACAAAGGAAATTAGATAATATTGGTGCATATTAGAAATTAGAAAAATGTCACATTATAGAAATTAGACAAAAATGGCGCATAACAGAAATGAGATAAAAATGACGAATAATAGAAATTAGATAAAATTGACACCTAATAGTAATTAGATGAAAATGATGCATAACAGACATTAGATAAAAATGACGCATAAAAGAAGTTAAATAAAAATGACACATAATAGAAATTAGATAAAAAGGATGCGTAATAGAAATTAGATAAAAATGATGCATAAAAGAAGTTAAATAAAACAGAAATTAGATAAAAAAGATGCATAACAGAAATTAGATAAAAATGACGCATAGTAAAAATTACATAAAATTGACGCACAGTAAAAGTAACATCAAAATGACACATAGTAAAATCATTAAGTGAGAGCAGATATTTCTCTGATTAATAAAGTGGAAAGAATGTTTGGCAATTTAACACTCACAGGACATACTGCTTTGTAATATCTGATACTCTGAGCAAATTATTTCAATTCAAAATATGTTTCGGCTTTAAATAACCTAAATGTGGTTGATAGGTCATAAAAAATACAATATAAAACTCACAGGGTATATTGAAGACAAAAAGAGAGAAGTTTTGAAAAAACATCTCTTATTCAAATACACTGGTTCAACCTACGTTCGCTTATTTCGTGTCTTACTTCCTGACCCTAACAGGCTACAACAGCAACGGAGACACGTTGAGCGCACAGCTACTTAACATAGAAGATGAGCTCATGACATTCCGAAAAGTATTTGTGTGAAAGTAAACTTAATAATGTATGCAGCCATAATTCGAACTCAGTTTACATATTTCCTTTCCGGAAGCTCTAACCTTTACAGATCTAGAAATGAAAGTTATCTATCCATATACATGACAAGGCAAAACCACACAAAATTAAAATTACATAGCTTCAAATCAATGAAGCATAAATAGACATATTTTGCTTACCTACACACGCATATCATTTACATATACAACAAACACAGGCCAATATATATATATATATATATATATATATATATATATATATATATATATATATATATATATATATATATATATATATATATATACAAAATACACACAAATACACACACACACACACGATCATATCACGTTAAATACACCGGTTCCCGCTTGATCACCGAAGTTGAGCAACGTTTAGCCTGGTCAGTACTTAGATGGGTAACCGCTTGGGAATACCAGGTGCTGTAAGCATTTATGGACGGATGTGCGTTGTGGTGCGGTGGATGTCGGCTTAGAAAGGAAAATCAGTGAGCCGAGTTCTACTTCCAGTCGAACACTCTGCATTCACTTGTGCACTGGCACCATTGGGAAAGGTATTAACCCGCCCTTCCCTCCAGTTATGGGCTAAATAACCGAGGTCTGCAGTTCATCCGATCTGCGATGAACTTCTACACCGATTGTTTGTTATCAGCAGTTCCAAAAAGTGTGGATGATAGTACACAAGCCTTCACCGCTCTAAACAATTATTTATGTGGCAGTCTAACTAAGCTAGGCACTCATACGTCGAAATCGAGGGGGGGAGTCCATTGTAATTTATATATATATATATAATCAGATCTGTTTCGCTGTATCACAGCTCATCAGTACGGTTAGACACTGATTGCTTTTAACCCAGGATTGAAACCCGATCGCATATACATGCTTAAAAATAAGTGTCGAAACAAAATAGCTACTTTGTAGTGATATTATAACATATTTATGTCATAATTTTGAATAAATATTATTAGCTGTATTTTGTATTGAGTACTTGTTTAAGAATAGTGTTTCTTTGGATACGGAATATTATTCCACCCATACGTAACCAATACTTGTATATATATATATATATATATATATATATATATATATATATATATATATATAATAATAATAATAATATTTATTAATAAATTATAACATTGATATGTTATAATATCACTACAAAAGTAGGTATTTTGTTTCGACACTTTTTGTGTCTTTTCAAGTGATGTTGTTATTTCAAATGAATGGCTTTAAAAGGTTAAGAACAAGCAAGACCTCTTTTATCAGGGAGGCATTATTGTATGTACAATGTGGACCAATCAGAGTAAAGAAACTTTTACTTTGGAGAATATGTGGGAAGACTTAAAATTAATCTTGGTGTGCATTGGTATTAAAATTTTATAAAATTAAGATCAGCATTATTAATTAACTATTATAGCTACTAAATTTTTGTTGCTAAAAAAAAAAAAAAAACTATATGTATATATATTTTAACAATTAAAATCACTGGCCTCATATGAATGGGGTCAGGATAGACATAATCATATTTCAATGCATGAACACATAAGCGGGAATAAATATATACTTACGCAAAACCATAAAACAAACTTAAATGCGTATGCATGTGCAAAACGTCATACATATATATATATATATATATATATATATATATATAGAAAGAGAAAGTTCAATACTGTTCATATGAAGTTATGACTTTGGATATATATATATATATATATATATACAGTCAGCCGCAGACAGATCTGTTTCGCTGTATCACAGCTCATCAGTGCATTTAGACTCTGACTGCATTTAACCCAGGATTGAAACCCGACCGAAGTGGCGTAAGTCGGCGAGTCTACCTCTATGGGCGCTCAGTAGAAAAAGGCAGACATTTTAGCGTGTATATTATCATTATACACGCCAAATAGCCAGGGTGCTTTAATTCACTACTGAATGAGCGATGCGTATAGGTATATATATATATATATATATATATATATATATATATATATATATATATCAATTATTCTCACCTTTTCATGTAGCATTTTTTTCATTTTTTCCTATGACCTTTATCGCTTTTAGATGTACAGTTGCAAAGTAGAAGGCGTGTCGTTTAAGACATTCTTTGATATCATTTTATCCTCATGTCAAAGACGGTGCATTTGATGTCTATTGACTTGAACGATTTGCAATGCGGTTCTATGACGTCACATCGCGTGATGGCGCGAAATGACAACAGAGCCATGTATTCAAATGCAATGTAATGTGTTATGACCGGATTTTAACGTGATTAAGGATTATTGTATTGTTGACTAAAATCTGTCTATTACTTACATGTTTATGTTTTTCTGAGAAATGTTGTTTAATTGTACCCTGATCAGAAAGGTGACATGTAAGTCTACAGGAGAGCGTGGTTGTAGTAAAACCAATATATGTACCGTTTTTATTAGTACCAGAGATGCAATCTCTGAATGGGCATGTAAACTGGTACACTACATTGGTTTTTTGTAGAAAATTTAGTTTAGTGCTTGTAGGGTTATTAGAGACTATGAGGTCAATATTTGGAATTTTTTATAATATATATAGAGTTTAATTTGATTATTACTTTCCACTGGTTTAACATTTCTACGTATTAAGTTTTTGAGAGCTTTTTCATCTTGTTTGTAATTATTATGTATTTGGTTGCAAGATTCTAAGTTAATAGTGTTATGTATATTTTGATGTAAACCATTATTATTAATATTATCAATATTGTTAGAGCTATTGTTAACTTTGTTGAGATATATTTTAATTTGTTGATCAATAACAGAGTTAGAAAATCCATTATTGATAAGTGTTTGCTTAATGTTGTGTAATTCTTTATAAAATGTAGATTTGGAAGAAGATATTATTTGTGTTTGTTGAATTAAGATTTTATAACAGCTAACTTATGTCGTTGGGGCATTCACTATTATCATTAAGAAGACACGAGTTTATGCTAGTTGGTTTCCTATATAGAGAAGTAGTAAATTTATGTGCGCTAGAATCAATGAATACATCAAGGAATTTGTTATTAATATTAAGTTCTAATGTAAATTAGAGGACGGAGTGACTTTCAAATTTGTTTTAAAGATGTGTAATTTGAACGATATTCTTAGCTAAAACAAAGATGTCATCTAGGTATCTTATATATATAGAGGGTGTATTGTTGTCATTAATGGTAATGATGTATATATATATATATATATATATATATACACACACCGACGGTTTTATTTTCTTAGCTAAAACAAAGATGTCATCTATGTATCTTACATATATAGAGGGTGTATTGTTGTCATTAATGGTAATGGTAATGGTGTATATATATATATATATATATATATATATATTTTGTATATATATATATATATATATACACACCGACGATTTTATTTTGTTGACATAAAACTCCACTAGGCAACGGCGGTAGTTACCAAAAATAACAAACGCATTTCTCAAATTTGCAAGGCGGTTCTATGACGTCACACCGCGTGTTAGCTCGAAAAGACAACAAAACCATATATTCAAATGCAATGTAATGTGTTATGTCCGGATTTAAAGGTGATTTTATTGAGTGTTGTTTGTTTAGATTTGATGTACATGGCCTCCAATATCTGAAGGTTCCTCTTACTGTGTGTATGAGTAAAGGTCACCGTATTGTTGACCAAAATCTGACTGATATTACTTACATGTTTATGTTTTTCGGAGAAATGTTGTTTAATTGTACTCTGATCAGAAAGATTACATGTAAGTCTTCGGGAGAGCGTGGTTGTAGTAAAACCAATATATGTACTGGGTTTTTTATTAATATCAGAGGTGCAATGAACGGTTTGGATTTCAATTTCCATTCGGGTTTGTTATATTCACTGACGATGAAATTACGGGGGCAAGGTTATAGAGATTTTCTAGGTCGAAAGTAAGGAGGACCCGGTAAGGATCGAACTCAATACACAGTTGTCATGGTCCTAGGGAGACAAGAGTGCTGACAACGTTGAGTGGGAAAGATATGTATGATTTTTTTTTTACTTCCAGCTACGAGTTAAATAGCTGGATGATTTTCAAGAAATCATTATTATCCCCAAAGAATTCTTAGCATCCAAAAATTATTTTGTGGTTCCAAATAACCTGCTTTCAGAAAGTCAATACTTATTTACCAAGAATTAATAGCCTCATTGAAAGATGACATAGTTTCCTTTTCTTTTTGCAGCAAGTGTTATCTTAAATGTGGTACAAGAACTAAAGTATAAAATACCCAGTGAGGATCGAAGTCTGTATGGTTTATGATGGACGTAACTTAAAATCTAAAGAGAAATACGTAAAATTATTGGCTCTGACCTGGCTAGATGAACGCCGAAGTTCTATGCTAAGAGTATATTTTCCGCATTTCTTGAAACTATCTTCCGGTTCCATGCATTCCAGTCAAATACTGAGATGCAATATCAATAGCTAACTAATGCCACCCTCATTATTTTCCTATTGTTTCCGCTTCTTGGTAATGTTTTCATTGATATATATATATATATACTAGCAGTATAGCTCGGCGTTGCTCGGGTGTAATGAAAGCTTTAAAACTAATCCATGTTCTTGCAGCTCAGACTCCTTTGACGTTGGCACGAAAGACTAAAAACAATAGTTGTTTCCAATTAGAGCGAAATCGTAGACTGAACGAAAAATGAATGGATGTAAGTCAAATTTTGATTTCCTGGTTTCGATATCTAATATGTTGTTTTCGTCGTAAACTGAATTTTGAAGGCGAAATAAGTCCTATGAGTAAAGGGTATCATGGCCGAGACTAAGAACTACAATTTTACCTACTTAGAGCCAAACCCGAAGCAAAAACTAAAATAAAAGGGCTGAAAAAATACAGACATACAGGCAGATAAACAGACACACACTCAAACATTTTGCCGTTTATATATATATATATATATATATATATATATATATATATATATATATATTATCGATTTTCTGCACTATTGTAAGAACTGCAACCTCGAAACTTCTGAATATCGTTTCTTATATCTTTGTCTATGAAAGTATCAAATTTGATTAAAATCGGACCACTCCTTCTATAACCCGATTTTTTCGATTATCGATTTTTGATATATGTGGTACCTCGACACAAAACGTAGCTAAGAACACTCGCAGACGCTTTGAGTAACACTGTGTAAATATTCAAGAAAATTGGTTCAGCCGTTTCGGAGTCTATATGTAAGGGACACACACACACACACACACACACACAGACAAAGTTCCATTTATAAATAAGTTTAGATTTTTAGCTGCATGAGTTCAATAGATACGGTGAGAAAGCACATCATTGTCTTAATCCAATTCACTCTTTTCGTTGCTTTAAATAAGATATTCCTGTCTTTCTGGTTAACGATTGAAATGCTCTCTTGGTGATCCGCACTTTGCATTCTCTGTTAACTCCGCTGTAGTGAACAGATATTTTAATTTCTAAAGAGAACAAAAAGTGTGTTGATTTTAGAAGCCTATTTTACTGATGGCATTCTTTCTTTAGCATGGAACAGGCTAGCCTCCCTGAGAGTAAAACACTAAGCCTCTTTGGCCTCACACTCTCAGCAGAACTCATATGGAATGACTATATCGAATTCATTGCTAAATTCGCAGCTATGAAAGTCGGTTCTCTGTGAAGGGCCTAGAAATGTTTCCCGTCGGAGTCCATCCTGCACATATATAAATCTACCATCCGCCTGTGTATTAAATACTGCTGCCATATCTGGTCTGGTGCTCCTGCTATCCACCTAGGGGTCCTTGAAAACATCCAACTGAGAATCTGTAATGTGACAGATCCCGACTTGGCAGCTCAGATACAGACACTTCCTCACCGGCGCAATGTAGCTTACCTGTGTCTCATCTACAAATTCTTTCACGCCTTCTGCTCCGATGAACTTAGCTCTTTGGTGTCCCCTATATATATATTTACTGCAGCCACAAGATTAGCAGCTAGGTCCCACCCTTTTACTGTGAAACCGATAAAATATAAGCGCAATTTCTACTCTCACAGCTTCTTTTCACGCACATCCCACCTGTGGAATTCCTTTCCATATACTTGCTTCCCCGACAGCTACAATCTCCAAGAATTTAAATGTAAAGTCAATAGTCATCTCCTATCTCACTAACCTGCATCCTCTTTCTCATGGAATTCCCTTCCGTTTACTTCCTTTCCTGACAGCTATAATCGCCAAGAATTTAAATGTAAAGTCAATAGTCATCTCCTATCTCACTAACCTGCATCCTCTTTCTCATGGAATTCCCTTCCGTTTACTTCTTTTCCTGACAGCTACAATCTCCAAGAATTTAAATGTAAAGTCAATAGTCATCTCCTATCTCACTAACCTGCATCCTCTTTCTCATGGAATTCCCTTCTGTTTACTTCCTTTCCTGACAGCTACAATCTCCAAGAATTTAAATGTAAAGTCAATAGTCATCTCCTATCTCACTAACCTGCATTCTCTTTCTCATGGAATTCCCTTCCGTTTACTTCCTTTCCTGAAAGCTTCTTTTCACGCACATCCCACCTGTGGAATTCCTTTCCATATACTTGCTTCCCCGACAGGTACAATCTCCAGGAATTTAAATGTAAGATCAATAGTCATCTCCTATCACACTAACTCGCATCCATTCTCTCAGACTCTCTTCCTATCTACCTCTACCCCATCCTCGGTATCCTCATCCGTCTATTACCCGCCTCCCGATATTTCCTATAACTAACCATTCTTTCTCATCACTGTCCCCTATGTATCCCCCTGTGCAACAGTGGCAGTAGAATGCCATGCTTGGGGTGAAATGATTAAAAAAGAAAAAAGTAGCACAGACTGCTCTGTCATTTAATGCTGAATGTTTCCTCGTAAAGAAAAGGCTAATATTACCTTTTCCATTAGAGATGAAACAAACAGGTACTATATTTTAGTGTCAGTCAAATGACCATGGTGTGAAGAAATCTAAGCCAGCACTGGCTGCTCGTTCATTCTATAAACAATAGCAACTGATAAGAGAAAAGCTAATATTACCATTACATCTAGAGTAATAATTCTGTTGTGGATGTTTGTCGCCAATTTGTTGTGGCAAAGCTTCGCCACAAAGTTGTAGTGACCGGTTTGGCCGGAAGTAAGAAACACAGAAGGTCGGTTTAAAACAGTGTATTAGTCTATCAAGAACATAAATATAAATAAGTGGTTGTAATCAGTAAATAGAAAGAATTAAGTCCGAACGGTAAATTTACGCTGCTTATTGCTTGAGTAGTAGTTGGCTTTAACTGCGTTCTAGTTGTATTAACTGCCATACTTAACTGACACCAACTGCAGGACTTAATTAACTTCCAACGTAAGTCAAAAGGTAGCACAAGACCTTCTTAATGTGGGCTAACCGGGCCATATAACCTGAGCAAAATATTATGTCTAATTTTTCCCAGACGAGACTCAAACCATTGTCGGGAGCCTCGACTGGGTTATAACTCTCCGCCCGAAGGCAAACAGTTTGACAACGTGCACAGCAGAACTGGCTGTTTTCAACTAGTATTTAGTTGCCTTCCCACTTGAGATAAAATATGGCACAAGGCCTTTTTAATATGGGAAAACCGGGCCATAGAGCCCGGGCTAAAATGTATGTGTAATTTACCCTAGACGAGGTTATTACTCTCCGCCTGAAGGCAGAG